>BHFT01007119.1:0-31835 GCA_004320025.1 Laticauda laticaudata | reverse complement strand
AGCTGTCGAAGGGAGCAATAAGATTATGTCACCAAGAGCTAATGACTACCGTAGTCATATAAAGAGAAGATGAGCTGGGAAAAATCTGCGTTTTTTAACTGCCCTCTAGTGGTAGCTATCCCAATTATCAACAGGTTAATGCCTGTTGACAGTTCATTGGAGCTTCCTGCAAGGCTGTAGTTGATGCAGCGTCAATATAATGGAAGGTGCTACAAACCTTCACGCTTACCGGGGGGGTCCTCGGTGTATTCTGGATTACATCCTTTATCATCAGCAAACATGGAAGAAGCATGTGTCAAGGTTGGTCCGACAGAGATTTCTAGACAAAACTTCTAGTCCACAAATTATATGGTGAAACTCTACAAAATGTTATTCGAGAAAGAGTTCGTGCTGGATACCTAGGCTGACCCCGAATATCCAACCTGGGGATTGAAAATGGACCACGGAAGGTGAAAGCGGGTGCTGGACTGGGCAATCCCAGAGACCAAAAACAACTTCAAATTTCTTGGGTTTGCCAACTTACTATATGACAATTCATTCATCCTTTTTGCGAGTTGCCCTCCGTTGACAGAGCTATTAAAACAAGGCCCTCTCACCAAGCAAACCAAGCCAAGTCAACCGCTGGCTTGGATATGGGCACTTCAGGAAGCTTTCAAGACATTAAAATGCCTCCTTTGCAAGGACCCATCCTCAAACATCCAGACATGACAAGGTTTTATTGTCCAAACTGAATGTCATAATGTAGGCAGTGGCATGTTTTGCTGACAAAAGAATCTCAAAGCGGCTAGATGCCTTGCGCTTACTGTGTCGCAAAACAAAAGAGCTGACAATGCAGAGCGATAGTGTGGGCCGGTACTGCAGAAGAAACCATGTTATTGATTGGAGGCATTTTCTAGAAGGGGCGCCAGAGGCCTTTGAGGTATGGATGATCATAGAACCTCGGAGGCTCTAAAAGAACCTTAGGAGATTATCGCCAACAAGTCTGTGGTCCGCAACTATCTCAGAGTGATTCAATTTCAACATTAAATTATCCCCAGAGGAAAAACGTATTGGCGGATCCTTGTCCAGAAACGATTTAGAACGAACAGTTGCGTTGACCCGCCATATACCGGGCCGATCAGTAATGAAAGCGTCGCGCCCACATCCCTTTCAACGCCTGTGGTCGCTAACCGACAGACGTCGTGATTAGAGCGCGGCGTTTCAGTTTTGACAGCCACCGAGAGAGGAAATAGTATCAGCCTGTAATTATCCAGATGCTCAATGCAGTATCAGGCCGCCAAGTCCACTCGAGCCCATAGCCAACGCGCAACCCCATGCTGCGAAATAGCTATGGACATGAAAACCGGCCCTATCTGACCTATCCGATTGCGTTCCTGAGCATCAACCGAGTTGACAATGAATGATGGCCTAGTTTACGAAGGGACTAAGCTTTATAGCAACCACACCTTAAGACTACTGGATTAAAGCGTAGCCATAGACTAACCGCTGGGAGCCACTTACGGATTCCTAAAAAACCCTACCGTTTACTAGAGCAGTCTGGTTGCCCCGAAGCCAAAATGAACCACCCTGATGTCGAGACTGTGTAAAATTGTTCATTTTGTGCCAGATGAATACACAGACTCTGGAAATAGAGATAGACTGAAACAAGTTGCTGACCAACCGGCCAAGCTTGGGAGAGCACAATAGATAATATATAGATATAGAATCTACTAGAGAGACAATCATTTTGACTATAATTTGACTTATTCTATAAATAGGCCCATTTAATAGATATATATATAATGAAAAAGACTTGCAAAGCTGTCTTGATGAAAGCATATCTGTTGATCTTACATAGAGAGATAGATATAGAAATAAATCAGACAGAGGGGTACAGATTTAAGCAAAAGTTTGGAGATATATATAGAATCATATATATATATCAAGGGTTATACTCAGCTTCCATCAGGGGGGTGCTGTAACAGAGCAGCGAGAGGGTCAACTGCACTCGTTAAGAACTATTAGTATTACATTATATGAAAAGGTAGGCTGAGTTAATATACTTTTGCAGTGGTTCTACAATAATAAGGTACACAGCAGCACGGGTTGACTCCATATACAAACTGATGGATTTTTCCCAACGCCAGAGTTTCTAGACAACCTACCCATAGTCTGACGCACTGGATCAAACTATTAAAGAAAGGGTGGAAAGACGAAAAAAGCATTGTTAGATGAAATTAAAAAACAGAAGCGGAGTAAACTAAAATCTTTTCAACTGCCTTTTAAAGTAGGGAGTATATATATGCTATAGTATCTTAGGTTGAAACTGCCCAATAAGATAATAGGGTATTCTTGGTCTGTCTTTCAATTCTCAAAAAATAATCAATCGGTCACTGTCCTAATTTAAGTCTTCCTCAACTATTGGGGTAAAAGTCATCGTGCGTGTATCAGGAGCCACAAGGTATAATATATATATATAGAGATAATTACTAAACAGATACTGCATCAGAAGACCTGGGCAATCACTCCCCTAAACCGTTAAGCGGTTGGGGGAAACACAATTCGTGAGATTCAAAAAAATTCCTCGTTCTCTAAGATTACACCGTGACCGATTGCAATATTTCGTCTATGGAAAGGATATCCCTCTCAGATCCTCGTTGGGTAAAAGAGATATAGGATAGATTATGCTGAATCAATTGGTTAACCAATTAATAGAGATTTCCATAGATATATAGGAGGGGGAGAGGAGTTAAGGGAAGTGTAATTACGCCATGTTATTTTTTTCTTTTCTTTAGAGGCGGAGTTTTCAAGGCGACCTGTCAGCTCTTAGAAATTCAGCTGACACAATTTTTTTAAAAGAATTGGAGAGTTTGAAAGTTCAAGGTTATTACTGGATAATGTCCGTGTTAAAGCAATTCAGTGGAAGTCAACTTGGTTTCGTATTTATGAAGTGGGAGGAGAGAGGTGGATTTGATGTAGATGAACAGAAAATTTTCACTTTGCGGAAATTCCTTTGACATGGCCAGATCTGTTTCTAAATAAATCAATTGGAGAGAAAATGTCTTGGAGTGATTGATATCATGGATACTTTCTGGATGCCTTACATCTTGTATTGGTAAGAAATATACTTGGAATTGAGGGCTTATGTGGAAACTTACTCAGCCTAAAGAAAACCCCAGCATCCTCTTTCTCTACCTCTTCCTCCTTCCTACAGGGACAGTGATCCATGGTTCCCCCAGGAGCCTAGCTGCCTCCTTCGGTATGTTATGAGAACGTATAAAATCGTCTGTAATAGCCTTTTCACATTTTAGTCCAATTTGTAAAAAGTCTTGCTGACTATAGAAGCTCCTTGCCCCACAGGATTCAATCAAGGAAAGGATGCAAAACCCACACAATCATACACCGTACACTGAAAGAAGGAGCGGTTAGCCGCAGCATGCATGTGCATAGCCATCTTGAAAATATATGGTTATACTGGTAGAATCTGCAAATTGGTGAATCCAGAGAGGCATACAGCCCTACAGTGGGGACTGTGCAAATGATGTCCACACAAGGCAGCGACTAAGAGGAAGCTGAGTGCTGGGGTGAAGCCTCAGCTAAGGCTCACCTGGGAGAAGACTTCGCCGGATAGATGGATGAAGCTGAGAACCTGGGAGACTCATCGAAACCCATGTGGTCTATTGGCCTTGGGAAGGATGTGGGAGGGGAGGACCAAAGGAGTCACTCTCACCTAAAGCAGTTGCCAACATGGATGGAAGGAAGAGTTGGAAGCACTCAAAGATGATGAGGAAGAATGGGGCAAGCCCAATCACACTGACTTCTCATGAAACAAGCCATGCGTTTCATTATGGGTGCATTCCCGAATTTGACGACATTGGAGATCCTGACCAGAATGTTCAGTAATGACAGCCACTGAACCAGATTTGAAGATGAAGACAAGAAATCTTCATCGCTTGACACCATGAAAGCAGTATCTGCCACCCTAACAGGGGCTATTATGGCTGTGGAACCTTCACCAAGAGACACAGCCAGAGCCAACTGCTGTTGCCCATTGGCTGCTAGCAGACCTATCAACCGAATCAGACAAGGAGGAGGTAGAGCCTGGACCAGCTTCAGAGCCTTTAAAACGCTTTGATGAACAAGTAGAATCAGTAGCAGATGCAGAGCGGGGCTTTCTATGTACCCCCACATGGAAAGGCAGCTGTCTTCGGGGCTGAACTGAGTGAGGGGGAGAAACAGATGGGGCCCATTAGAGACGTGCATATGCAAGAAGAGGAGAGCAACAGAATGCAATAAGCCAGCTCTCAGAGAAAAGAAGTCATAGACGCTAGCCAGCCCCTCCTTCCCAGGTCTTATTTTCAGAGAAACACAGTACCTGATGCATGCATCCTCCCCTACATGCAGGTATACAGCCATGAGATCCTCAGAGGAAGCTAAGGTGAAAGTTGTCACGCTGGCACTAGAAGGGGCCACAGCCCAATTGATGGTGACCCTCCATAATGCAAACACCCCCAAATTAAGCAACTTCAATCATTTCATGACATCATTTTGGCAATGGTTTGAAGACCCACTAGTCAATAGGAAGGCCAGAGACGACATAAAGATAATGCGGCATGGGAACAGAGCAGAATACACAGAGGAATTCCATGATCTGAAGTGCTACTTTGACTGGCCGGAGATCTTCATGAGCTTTTTCAAAAATGGACTGAACAATGACCTACTGTATATACATCATGAGGGGGTCTCTCTTGCTTTCACAATTGGTACATGCTGGCCAAGGAAGTGGAGATTGACCAAACCCAATACAAATACTGCATGGCCAAAGTCTGGAAGAAGTCACTTCTGGAAAGGGAGTCGAGGTCATGGAGTTCACTTCCACTTAATATAGTCATAAAGTAAAAACAGGCAATCAGTCAATATAAATCGTAAGGATACAACTATGATTCCTGGAAGTTTTCAAGGAGAGATTGGGCAGCCCCTTGTCTGGAATAGAACAGAGTCTCCTGCTTGAGCAGAGTGTTGGACTAGATGGATGAAGATGTTGCCGAACAAGGATGGTGAGGTTCTAGTCCTGGAGAGCTTATCACCTTTTAGATCCTTTTGAACCTCCACCTTCACCAGAAGTTGCCTGAAATCGTGCGCTAAAGCTCCTGTAAGTAACCAAGATCCCTTGGCAAGCTCCCACAGTCTTCTCCAGCAACCATAGCCTTTCATCCCCGAGCCCCTGCGAAGCGCAATTCCCCGGTGGTAAGGCAGGGCTATGTCCCGGAGGTAGGGCCACTGGATAATCTCCCGCAGCCTCCCCAGCAGCCGTAACGCCTGAGCCCTGGTGGAGCACAAATACCAGGAGGCAATTAAAGAGCCAGGAGGCAATTAACGAGCCAAGCTGGAACGCAGCCTTCCACATTCCTCAGCCTTCCACACTCTGTCTTCCAAGCCCCAGACAAAAATAATTCACCAGAGGCAGCCAGAAAGCCGAGCCAGAATGGGCTTATAGTCAGCCAGTCTAAATACAGGCAAGAAAAAATTCTTGTTTTTTGTTGTTACCAGTAAACAATCTTGCTAGAAAAATAATCCTATAATCATCTACCTTACCAAACAATATATCAGCATCCTTTGCCTCATCAGAAAACAACTACATAGCAGCCATTAAAACAAAAGAAACTACGTGGCTTTAAGGAGACTTCCAGTCCTAAGATTCCTTGGGTGGAGTCTTGAAGCTGTGGATCCCCAAACGGGATCCCCTAAACGGAGTCAGTGTGTTACAGTAATTTAGGGTGTTTTATTCTGTCTCAATAATTCAGCGTGTGTTTAGTCATCCTGTTACGGCCTCTTTCAGCTCAGATAAAAGCAGTCATCTAAAGCCCATGTCACACTGCACCAACGGATGACAAGACGGAAATGTAAAACGGGGCAAGAAAGAGCCTTGCCCAATCCGTTGGAAACGTGAATGCATTCCTTGTGTACTTCCCACTGGCGTTCTTGTCTCTGCATATGCTCTATCTGTGATAACCATTCCGTCCTAACTGTTTATTGTCATCCGCTTCAAAAGGGTTTTGAGCTGCACAACAAAATCTTTTTGAGCGGATGAACTTTCCGCGCGTAACGAATAAACAATGCCGTCGACACTATGCGGCAACAAACGTTCTATCGTCCATTGTCATCCGTTACACATGCTGATGTATCCTGTCGGCATCCTCTGGACATCCCCTCAACTCCACATGCCGCGTCCAGCGGTAAGAGAGGAAGCGAAAGTAGCGGACAGTCACACAGCGTAAGTAGCAAGAACATAGAATAATGGCAGCTTCGGCGATATAAGGCATTAAACGGACAAAGACTTCGCAGATGGGATGTATCTCGGATATTTTTAGGTAAATTGTTCCCTGGAGATGTCTATGAGTAATGTGGAAGGACACCCTAGTAGAAAACCGACATGATTCTCTATAAAAATGGGGGAGGAAATCAGACCTGGAATCTCACTATAGTCCAGCAAGCCCTGGTGTGGCAGACCTCTCAAGCCTTTGCTCTTTGCTCTTTCACATTCAAATCATTGATGGTCCACCATTGGAATCATTGCACACCTCCTTTTGGTGAAGCCCGCCATCAGCCTTCAAAACCAGAACCCAACCCTCTTCAGACTGTGTTTTTCACTTTTCTACGACAAGAGAAGACGACGTCCCAAGAGGGCTGTTGCTGGTCGTAAGATGGGATGGGAAGAAGTAGCTGGAAGTTTGGGACTCTATGACAAGCTGATGGTGGAGCCTGAGGAATGAAGACACTCGTATTTGCGGCGCATTCCAGCAGATTCGATGAGGATGCGCTACGAGCCGATGTTGCTGACGACGTTGTCGGAGCGTCTGAGACGCCAGGTTTGACCAAGGCCAAGCATCTAATCCGTCCCAGCCTGGACCCTTGGACTCGAAAGGTGGACAGCTGACTCTGCGCGCACCCTTGGCCTCTGACCTGGAAGCACATACAGAAACCATGCAGTATGCCTGGAGGGGTGCCACAGCCAACACCAATCAGGCAAGTGGTCGAGGAGATAGTAGGTGCTAGGCCATCATTCGGAAGAATTTAGTGGAGGAGCTTCGCTCGCATTGTCCATTCACTGAACCAGAGCGAGATAAAGTTGCACAGCAGTGATATCAGAGGTGGGAACTTTCCCTCCCCCACACCCGGTTGTATTTGCGGTAGATGGGAATGTCGCATACGTGGCCCTGCAACAAGCTGCACCTCCCTCAGGGTCCAGATTAGTTTCAACCTCACTAAGGCTTTCTTTCAGCATCCATCCTCTTTGCCATGGTTGATGCTGACTCTTGTTGTGTTGGCGATCCGTTCGATCTCGAGAGGATCAATGGAAATTCTACAGTCATGAATGGATCTGAAATGTGCTGAGTTCTGTGGGGTGGAACGCGCTCCTCCTTCCATCGGTCCTTTGCATTTGTGTGACCGAGTTGTTTCTCGGGACCATTCCGGAGTATTTCTGTCTTTCCCCTCACTGCCTTGATGAATGTGTCCTGGTGGGCTGGTTTTTCGCGCAACTTGGCGTATGTTGAGGCCATGGTCTCGAGCTGCTGTTAGAGTTGGGTTGGAATCTGCCGAGCTTTAAGATGCTTGCTTGCAGAACGTCCTTCGTAGCGGAACAGCTGTGGGTGTCAGTACCGCCGTTGTGCCTAGTGGCATGCTCGTCGCAAAAAGCATGCTTTTGGTATACCGTCGTCGTCTCATGGGGGCTACTTTAGTACTATTGTGAATCCGGCGCGGATGACATGGCCCCAACCAACGCAGGCGTCTTGCCACGGATAAGGCATAACATAGCTTGGCAACACCTGCCATTGGCCAGGCCACGTAATTGGTTTTATGTGATCTTGTGCAGACGGTGATACGCAGGAGTTCCTGACGGAGCGCAATACGACGGTCGAAAGGCGTTCAAGCCTGCGCTCCCTGATGAGAGTAGAGGTCGCCATGCTTCACTGCCAGTGGAAGGAGGGTACTGGCAAAAGCAGTAGAACTGCCGCGAAGGTAGGACTTGCAGTCTGTTGGTGTTGGTACGTCAAAGCATAATAACATTGTCCCACACTCGGTTTTGTTCAGGCGGGCCAATTGCTGTGCCTGCCGTGCCATCCTTAGCGCTTCAAATCAGAGTCAAGAGAGAGGTGTTTTCGCAAGTGTAAGAAACGGAGATAGGTGAATTATGTCTGCCATAGATGCCGAGGGTGTTGTAATAGTCGCCAATGGAAAGATGCCTCTGGGAGCACACACTGCACATCCCTGGCAACATAACCTCGTGTTTCTTCAGACTGAATGGTTAGTGCCAAACTCGTTGATGCATGGCGAGCTTTCAGCGGTAAAGGTAAGTTCGCTGCATGGCGCTCCTTTTCGGGAGTGCGAGCAGGAGCGGCGATCAATCTGCACCATATAAGTAATTCTCTGACTGAGGACTTTCGTAACCTTCGTTTTGGGCTCGCAGACAGCGTGCGCGGTGTTGAATAATCCAGCCGTTGCTCTTGGTGCGTATGACCGCCGTCATCAGACTCGTCAGAATGCATATGAGAGTGATAGAGGAAGAAAGAATATTCCAAATAGAGTGTAGGGGGCAACGCAGTCCCTGTTTTGAACCCGTTTTTGAATTGGAAGTCGGTTCAAGAAAGCATGACGCCATCGAAAATTGGGGACAGTCCCATTCCCATCCGTCATCAATGAAAGACACGATCATCTCTAAAGCTTGGGGGGGCATCACTGCGCTGGAGGAGGGCAAACAGTCCATCTCTAACTGACCAAGTCGGAAGGCCTTGGTTAGGGTCGTATGAGGCGAGATACAAGCGGCCTTGTCTCTGCTCACGGGCAGTTCTCCTGGAGTTTGTCTTACAGAGAAACCATGTGGATGGTCGATCTGGCGGCTCTAAAAGCCGCACTGTGGCCTCTCGGTGCTAGAAAGCAGATTACGAGTATATGTGCCACCGTTGAAACAACCATGGTAGGCTTCACCGATGCTTGAGCGAGCGATATAGGCAACGGTAGTTGTTACCAGTCCGTCACTTCTTCTCCTTTGTTTCTTGATACAGGGGTCGTGATAATCTTGGCGTCACGCATGTCTTGGGTACAGGCTCCCCTTCCTCCCAACGATTGTAGCAAGAGTTCATTCGTACGCGTTCCAGGAGAGAGCTCATCTTTTGCCCATCTTCACTACTCTCAGGGTGGGATGTTGTCACTGGTGCCTGCGGCCCTTGCCGTGGGCTAGAATCAGTGGCCTTTTACTAAGCTTCGTTCCAGTTGTGGTGGGAGCGTACAGCGCTCGGTTCAGTTTCTGGAGGAAGCTACCTGTTGTCGGGTTCAAGTTGCTTGAGATCGGTGACAGTGGGTCTTTGCTCTATGAGTAAGTTTCCGATAGTATCGTAGGCGCCTCAGGCCCTGACCTTGTCGCATCTGTGTTTGCTGCGTGGTCAGCTGGAAGTGAGCGTAGGCCTTTCACCCGCTGACGGTTAGAGTGGGGCGAGTCTCTTGAATTGCGCTTTGGCCAGCCGAGTGAAAGCTTTTTCATGCTCCTTCATACATTCCCACGACATTGTCCCAGATCCGGCGCAGAAAGGCGTGGATGTTCGGCAAGAGACTTTAAGCCTAGTAATCAATGTGTTTTTGATGACACGCGCTAGGGTCAACCGCTCAATGTGTGAATTCGTACGAGAGGGGAAGTTCTAAGAGGGTCGAACGGGACGATGCAGGTGCGAGGTGTCCTTAGTGGAGGGGTCCATCGTCTGTGATAGGCTGAGGAGGGCATTACGAAGCGCTTCATCCAGGCTCAAGACGGTTGTCGAAAGTCGACGAGCGCGGTGCTTCCTGCCTCAAACAGTCTTCTTGTTTCCTTTGTTTTTGCCAAAAGTATCGAGGAGCAAGCCTCTGGACATAAGCCTCACAGGATCGGTGGGTCTCCATCTCAGTCAACTGGCATGGCACTATCTGTAGTGGAAGCAGCTCGTTCCAATGAGGGTCGTGATTGAATTGGTTTCTCGGCAACTTGAGCGGTTCAGACGTAGACTCAGCGCGTAGTCCGTGGTTGTCCTGCACTTGTACTGTGATGGCGAGGCGCCGGGTGGGGCTTCTGCTCATTCAATTGGTAAACCACTGTTTTGGGGAGGAGCCGTATGCTTTGCTGGCGACGTAGGTATGATGGTCTGTGTTCCACGACGTCCGGCATTGCCTGTCGGAAGCTTCAACGTAACGAAGGAGCCACTGATTGATGCAGAAGCGATGCCTCGATCATGATGACGTCGTATGGTCCCTATGTTGATTGCCTGAACTCGCGGAGAACTCTGGGTACTGTCTCCAGGAGCATGCCTCTATGGCTGAGGGCTGTTGGTAGTTGGGAATGAGGGTGTGTTGGGTGACACAGAGGCTGTGTTGCGTTAGGTAAGGAGAGCAGAGCTCGGAAGTAAGAACGCTGGCGCTGATTTGTCATCGATACGCTTGCACCGACACCTGGAAGATGACCCACGAGAAGAGGGGCCAGGAGGTGTTGTGTCTGGCTCCCACTCCGGAGGCGTTGGAAGTCAACCAGTAGAAACAGGTGCTCCTCTATCAGGGATCTGCCCGTAATCGTTCGTATCAAAAGCTGTTCCCTTGTGAAGAAACAGGTACTTTGCCCTCTGGACTGCAGGTTAGTGAACAGGTGTAACAGAGCGTTGGCGTAGGAGCGCTGAGTGATGGTTTTGTCCGATATCCGGATGAGGGTGTGGTGACGGCGGGAAGTGACAGGAATTTGTGTGTAGCCACGGAGAATTGCGTCATGCGCTGTGCATTTGCCTGATCTGTACTGTGGTGCTCGCTAGCGGTACTGTACGCGTTCTATGCTGAGGAGGCAGTACCATATTTGCCAGTGCGATCTGCCATCGAGCATCGATACTGCATCGAGCAGGTTGCAGCACTTATATGCGATAGAGAGAGCGCTGTTGTGCTCATGTGCTCGTCGCGTATTGGGTATGATCCCGTGTCCCGGTAAGCGGAATGCGCATTAGACTTATAGCATGTACATCGCTGATGCTAAGGTCTCGCTTTCGTCCATTTGATACTGAGATCGGCCGCGACCATCTCTACATCTCAGGACCGTGTTGCGGATAGAGAGCATGTACGAGCTCGACGCGTATGATTTGTACTCCCTGCAGTGGCGGTATAGTCAACGACAGCTTTTGAATGCTGCGCATGTACTGCCAAATACTTCATCGGTCCTGAGGCTTGCAGTGATATCATGGCTGAGAGGACTTTTTGGAAGCGTCGATGCATGCTGTTTGGAGGGATGCGGAGATAGGTCTGCCGCGGTCAGGGGTCGCGAGCGAGGAATACGTTGCAGGGCCGATGACTGGCGTTGTCCCACAGTAATCCGCTAGTGTATGGGATGATCCCGAGTTTACAGCACCTGGGCGGCTCTTGATTTCTTAGTATTCAGCGTAATCGTGTTGGTCGCAAGGAGTAATAGGTCCCAGTCCGTTTTTGTCGGCTCTTTTTGGCTACACTCCAGGCCAGCCCCTACTAGAAGTAGGCGGAACCATGCTGGGCGCACTGCTTATTGCTGGGGCTGCCGCTTGAGGCGGCGTGCTAGGGCGCCAGTGGAATCTCTGAATTCTCGCCCGGGCGGAGCGCCAGGCGTGCAGCCTGCAGCCAAATGAGCCATCGGACCTTTTAACCGGTTCTGCTGTCAATCTGTATGGCTGCTGCAGGTCGCAGCTACTGGGGTGCTCTACACCACAGGAGCGAGCCTGGGCAGATATTGGAGGCTGAGATGCCGCAGTGCACGCAAGGACCCCCTCTCTAACCTTGCTGACGGCATTCCACGGAAAGGCATGCGATCAGTTGGCGCCTTGCCTTGGCGTGCAGGAGTTTGCCGGAAGATCTTGCATTGTGCAAAGATCAACGCCTCGGGGCTCCTCCGCCGGATTTGTCTTTTCAGGGCTTTGACGTCCTTAGACTTTCCCCGTGTGCATGGTGATCCACAAGGGCAGTGGAGGTTTGATTCGGGGTTTTTTCCTTTCCTAGACGGGCTAACTTAACAGAAGGTTGACGAGTGAACTACAAACGTTCATGTACATCAATGCTTCAGGCAGGGCTCTTCAGATGCCCAGTTCATGCCGTGTCTCGGTGGGCCTGGAGCCCTCCTGGTTCCCGAGATCCAGACCCCTACCAACGAACACACAGTGTCCCCTGACTTCATCGTGGGTGATGACGCCTTCTCCCTCGCCTACCTATGAGCCTAACACTTCAGATACCCGTCCCGTGGGAGGACCTTCACTCGGCTGTTGTCTAGTTGTTCTGGTGTGGCAGTGCTCTTGCAGCGGTATCCATCGGTGGGGAGGCGCAGGGCCACTGTTTGGGCGTCAGAAAAATTTTGTGGGCGCACAGAGAATCTCAATTCCCAGAGCACCCCCAAAGCAGTTGTATCCAGGCTGGCAGCACACAGAACAGTGGCCCGGTGCGGGAAACCCCTCGCCCGGCCGCACTCATTCGTTACGCGCAGGCAGCCCAATGTTGCCTGCTCGCTTGCTTTTTTCCGTTTATTTTCTGACCGTCAGTTGTTCGTGGCTGTGCCAGGAGATTTAGATTAGCTAGGAAGCATAGAGAAGCAGTTGGATTCTCTTGCTTTTCTAGTCCTTTAGATCGTCAAGCCTCACTTTTAAAGCACAGCTGAAACCTCCTTCGGACTGAAGGTCGTTGCTGAGTTAGCTTGGCAGGGTCCGGCGCTCCGGCAGCTTTGGGTTGCGGGGACTGGAGGCTGCCGATGGGCAGCGTGATGATCCTGGAGAGGTGAATCTGGTCTGTGAGCATAAGTCTTCCTGCCTGCTTTTGGCCCTGATGCCTGATTTTGGGTAAAAGTTGCTCTTTTTTATAAAAAATTCAATATTTATATAAATATTTATAATATTTACATACCATCCATGCCCACTTGGTCACATGACCACCGAGCCACACCCACAAATTAGGCCACACCCACAGAACTAGTTAGTGGTCCCTGGGTTTTAAAATTATGAGTTTGGAGGTCCAAAAGGTCGGCGACCCCTGCTCTATAGCATCATTTTGAGGGCAGGAGTTGAAACAGTTTATGTCAAGGATGTAAATATTTTCACAGCCCTCTTTTTGACTCGTGCAGTTGTCAGCCTTCAAAACTCCTTTCCTTTCTCTCGCATCTTTTGGCTACCATAGTAACGGGGGGAGGGTGAAATAATTGGACTTTGAGGGGGTGAGAAATGTGCTGGAGGTTTTAGAGAATGAACTGTATAACTTGGGGAAAACTTTACTTGCTTGTTTACTGCGCAACTGCAGCTCTTTATCAAACTAGGCCAAGGTCAACAGGCAGATGTCTGCATCACCACCTGAAGATGCCCCAGATGATATTGTACATATCTTTGATTGGATGGACTGTTTGAACTATTGTGGGTAGGAACGTTGCCATCACTTTGTATATGTGTTCCTCACATGTAAATCCTCAGACCTAGAATTCTTTTGATGATACCACTTGACTTCCAGTAAAAGTTTCTTTTCTCTATAATAATGGAGTCTAAGAGTGTCTTTCTTGGATTTTGAATGGAGCACCATCTGACTTTCTAGATCTGAGGATTTACGTGCAAAGAACACATATACAAAGTGATGGCAATGTTCCTAAGCAAGTCTGCTGGGCTCAATACTTCAAATGATTTAATTTTTCACTGAAGTACCTTCTGAGGGGGGGGGGGAAGAACTTCATGGCAGATGTGCTGTCTAGATNGGGGGGGGGGGGAAGAACTTCATGGCAGATGTGCTGTCTAGATTACCCAATAGTATCCACACAGAAATGATCCACCCCATCATCCCGACTAAACAATTGGCAGCTCCGATGGTTAATAGAGCCCAGAAAAAGGGAGATGTTGATCTATCAAAAGATTTGTCTGCACAGTTAAAGGAAGCTTTAAAACTAGATGATTGGTTCCTGACCCACTCAAATGACTGTACGGTTAGAGATGGTTTGGCATGGGTGGGGGCCAATTTATATATACCAGCTAGTTTGAGGGCTCCCATTTAAAAACAAGCTCACAATTCAAAAGCTGCTGGACATTTTGGATTCGTAAAAACCCTACATTTGATCAAACGACAATTCTAGTGGCTTGCTTTAAAAAAGGACATTGAAGCTTACGTGGCTAGTTCTCCTATTTGCGCCTTGGCCAAATGGCCACCTGGTAAATTGGCTGGCTTACTACAGAAACCAGGCCAACTGCTCCATGGAAGGAAATTTCTGAATTTCCCGCAGCCCAAAACTGGGGGAAATATAGTTATTTGGGTGGTAACGGACTTGTTTTCCAAGCAGGTTCATTTCATACCTTGTACAAAAATCCCATTTGCAAAAACCTTTACTAAACTGTTTATTTTACATGTCTGTAAGTTACATGGTGTTCCTGAATGGATAATTTCAGATAGGGGTGTCCAATTCACTTCAAATTTTGGGAAAGAATTCCTGAAACTATTGGGCTCCACCCAGGGCTTAAGTTCCACCCATCACCCACAAACTAATGGGGCTTGTGAGAGAACTAACTCGGTATTGGAACAATACCTTAGATGCAATAAAGATTATCAACAAGATGATTGGTCTGACTTCTTGCCCTTTGTAGAGGTGGAGCATAACAATTCAGTTCACAGTAGCACTGGTTTTACCACATTTAAAGTAGCTTCAGAGCAAGACTTTGTACCCATACCCGAACTTCCACAAGAGAAACCCAATGTTCAGTCATTAACTGAGAAGATAACCCAACTCCAGCTTACCTGGCCAGTTACCCATAAAGCATTAGATGATGCTCATCAAGCTTATAAGAAACAAGCTGATAAAAAGAAAGATCCACAAAAACAGTATCAAGTGGGGGACAAAGTCTTCTTGTCCACTAAGTATTTACAAACCACACAAAAGTTTAAAAAAACTGGAACCTAAATATGGACCTTTCCCAATTGAATAAATAGTGAATCCTATGGCAGTACAACTGCAATTACCTAAGAAACTCAGACGGGTGGGATTCAAATTTTTTAAAAACTAGTTCTGTAGGCATTGGGTAATTTGTGGGTGTGGCTTGGTGGTCATGTGATTGGGGTGGGAGTGGCTTGCTGATTGGATGTGGCTACGTGGTCATGTGACTGGGATGGATGTGGCTACATGGTCATGTGACTGGGATGGGCGTGGCTACGTGGTCATGTGACTAGGGTGGGCATGGCCATGTGGCTGGCCACCCAAATTTAAATGGTCCTCACTTAATGACCAGGTGATTGCTTAGTGGCCACTTGCTTAGCAAGTGCTTTTTGCCAGTTTCCAAGGCCTGGGGAGGCCCTGGCAAGGCCCAGGCAGGCGGCCATGTGGCTGGCAACCCAAATTTAAGTGGTCCTCACTTAATGACCAGGTACTTGCTTAGTGGCCAATTGCTTAGCAAGTACTTTTGGCTTGTTTCCAAGGCCAGCGCAGGCCTTGGAAAGGCCCAGGCAGGTGGCCATGTGGCTGGCAACCCAAATTTAAGTGGTACTCTCTTAATGACCCAGTGCTCGTTTAGTGGCCAATTGCTTAGCATGATATAAGGATTAATGCAAATTGGAAAGACTGCAGAGATTGTGCACAAGTGATTTGTACCAACACACTATGTTGGTACCAACACATGTTGTACCAACACACTATGTAACTGAAGATGTTTTATGTTTTTGTTTAAAAAAAAACACTTTTATTTAAAAAATTTCATTTATGTGTGCATACAACTTCTTGTTACATTGATGTTACTATATATTGATTTAAGCAGAAACAGATAATGTATAACATCAATGTAATAAGAACTTGCCTGTCTCCCTTTTGGTAAGTTGCTTTTTTATTTATGTATTTATTTATTTTCTATCTGCTTTTACTATTAATCATAAAAACAAAACAGATACTAAAGAAATAAACACAAATAAAAATTATTTTACTATTCATCTTGATGTTTAAGCAAAGAAAAAACATAGATGAATAGTAAAATAATTTTTATTTTTGTGTTTATTTCTTTAGTATGTTTTGATTTTGTTTGTTATTAATAAAAACAAAAACAGACAGTAAAAAATGTATAAGTACATAAAGAAAAGCAACTTACCAAAAGGGAGACAGGCAACTTCTTGTTACATTGAAATTATACATTGTATATGGCAACATCAATGTAATAAGAAGTTGCCTGTCTCCCTTTTGGTAAGTTGCTTTATTTTATTTATGTATTAATATATTTTTTACTATCTGTTTTTGTTTTTATTAATCAAAGAAACAAAACAGATACTAAAGAAATAAATAAACACATAAATTATTTACTATTATTAATAAGAGTAAAAATTATTATTAAAAATTATTTTACTATTCATTTTGATGTTTCTTCTTTGCTTAAAAAAAGTGTTTATTTCTTTAGTATCTGTTGTTTTTATGATTAATAAAAACAAAAACAGAGTAAAAAAATAAATAAATAAATAAATATAAAAAAGCAACTTAATAAAAAGAAGACAGGCAAGTTGGCTAGCCAACTAGGCCGGGGTCCTCCTCAGTCTTCTAGCTTGCTGCGGCAAGGACGGCTGGCCCAGGAATCGGCTCTCGACCGGGCTTGCAGTGGCGGTGGCAGCAGGAGGAGGTAGGGGACTGGCCCAGCAGGACTTGCTGCTTTGCCTCCTCACTACCATTCGGTGGTGGAAAGGCAAGGCAGCAACCCTTAGGCCGTGGCGGGCAAGGGAAGGTGGCGGGTCCACGCCGGCGGCCTAGCCAAGATGGCGGCCACCATGTGGGCGAGGCAGCAGTTTCAGGCCTGGGAGTCGGCTGGCGGCGGCAAGAGGAGATAGGGGACCGGGCCAGCAGGAGCTGCTGCTTTGCCTCTTCACGACCAATCAGTGGTGGGAAGGCAAGGCAGCAAACACTTGGGCCATGGCGGGCGAGGCAGCAGTACCAAGCCTGGGAGTCAGCTGGCAACGGTGGCAACAAGAGGTGGTAGGGTACCAGGCCAGCAGAAGCTGGCAGGCAGGGAAAGGCATGCCGGCCAGGCGAGGATGGTTAGCGGCAGTGGTGACCGGGGCTTGTGGCTTGCCCTCACTCAGCAGGGCGGACAGCTGGCTGGCTGGCTGGCCTGCTGCTGCTGCTGCTGTCAGCGATGGTTCCGTGCGGGTAAATTTTTGTAATTAGCGCACATGCGCTATAAGTAGGGGTGGGGAGAGCGGGGGAGAATGAGAAAGGGATTTTTTGCATATGCGCAGTTAAAAAACCTGTTTTTTTTTAACTTTGAAGCGGCGGATGGGTTGGGGGCTGGGGCAGTGAAGGGAGGGGCGGGCGAGAATGCAGAAGGGATATTCGTGCATGCACAGTAAAAAAAAATGTTTTTTTTTTTAAAANGAAGGGATATTCGTGCATGCACAGTAAAAAAAAATGTTTTTTTTTTAAAAAAAAAGTGGTTTATTTTGGAGCGGTGGATGGGGCGGGGACCAGGGCAGTGAAGGGAGACACAGGTGGGGGAGAATGAGGAAGGGATTTTTGCACATGCGCAGTAATAAAAACCGGTTTTTGGCCCGTAGGAGCGTCGGAGAGGGACGGGAGCAAGCAGGGGTAGGTTTTACCAGTTCTTAGAACTACCAGTGACATTAACAACTGGTTCTATAGAACTGGTGCAAACCAGTAGAAACCCACCCCTGCCCTTAGACAGATTCACTCTGTTTTTCATGTCATTTTATTGAAACCTGAACATAACTCCAACTTGCAACCTGCTCTAGGTCGACCCTCCAGTACCTCTTTTGATTGAGGGTGAACAACATTTTGAGGTTAAAGAATTGTTGGACTCAAGGAAATAGAAGGGTCGACTCCCATACTTGGTTGTTTGGAAGCATTTTCCTCCTTCTCTCTCAGAATGGGTAAATGAATGAGATGTTCGAGCCCCTAGGCTCATACAGGTATTTTGTGCGAAATATCCTGACAAACCTTATACTTTTTTATTGCTTGTCAAATGTATCCTTTTATCTTGAATTTGTTTTCTTTTCTGCCTCTGTTGCAGGAGGGCCAAATGTCAGCCTTCAAGACTCCTTTCCTTTCTATTGCATCTTTCGGCTGCCATAGTAATGGGGGGAGGGTGAAATAATTGGACTTTGTGGGGGTGGGAAATGTGCTGGAGGTTTTAGAGAATGAACTGCATAACTTGGGAAAACTTTGTTTATGCTTACTTGCTTGCTTACTGCACAACTGCAGCTCTTTATACAGGTCCTCAATGGAAGGCAAGTTGGTAATAATTGTTTTTTCTGCAGTTCTAATTATCCTCTGAAGTGGTTGATTGTCTTGTTGGATTACAGAACCAATCCAGAAAGTTATAGAGGTACAGATGACAGACTCAATAATTCCTCTATAGAACTGTATCATCAGCTCCTTAGGCAGTTTAAGCTTTCTGAGTTGGCTCAGAAAGAATATTTGTTGTGCTTTTTGGATGATGTTTTTGATGTTAGATGTCCATTTTAGGTCTTGAGATATGATGGAACCTAGAAATTTGAAGTTCCCTAATGTTGATACTGTGTTCTCTAGTATTGTAAGAGGTGGTAGTATGAGAGGGTTTCTCCTATAGTCCATTTCTATGGTTTTGTATGTATTCAGTTCCAGATTGTTCCAGTCGCACCACGAGGCTAGTTGTTCAGTCACCCGTCTGTATGCGGATGGAGGGAATTCCGACCTCAGCAAAGACCAGGTGCTAAGCAATATTGACTCTAATCCCTTGATAAGCGGCCTGATTACATTCGTGACTGTCCCCATAAAGCTTCATTTCCTGGGGTCGAGGCTGAAGGCCACCCTTAGGGCCCCATTAGATTCAGTCTGTCCCAGGTATTTGATAACCTGGTGCCGGTTGAGAAACTGGGCATCCAGCCAAGAAGGCTAAAAAGTCCCAGTCGCATTCTGCCAATTAGATGGCTTGGTTGCGGGAGGCATCCCTGCAACTTTTGCTACTAAACCCATAGAAATGTGGATTCAGAAGTCCTAAATTTCATATTGGAACCAAGGATGGAGAGACCCCTTGTTCTGGGGTTGGCCTGGCTGAAAAAGTGGAATCCTTATGTGAATTGGAGGAGGGGAATGATGAAATTCAAGATGATCAACCAGCGTTCAAGCCAGAGAGAAATCCCAATGAACCCCTCTCCGTGCAAAGAACTTGGTGTGATGATACAAGGGAAAATCCTTCCCACCATTCCCAACAAATACAGAGATCTGAGGGATATGTTCAGTGAAAAGGGATCAGATGAACTCGCCCCCCTCCATACTGGCCCACGGACTGTGCCATTGAAATTATGCCATGGACAAAGCTACCAAAACCAAAATTATACTCAATGACCCCTAGAGAACTGAAGAAACTGTGCTTATTCATTGATAAATACGTAACTTGTGGATTTATCCAACCGGCATGACTGTGGGTGGTGTCCTCAGACCCGTTCCAGGAGAAAAAAGATTAGGCTCTTCGTCTCTGCATCGATTGCATTGCCTGAACACAGCATGCATAGAAAACATGTTCCCCCTTCCTCTGATGAAGGACATATTAACCCATTTGGCAAAAGGGAAATTTCTTACTAAACTGGATTTGCTACAAGTATCTTACCGCATTAGGATTAGAGAGGGGGGTGAGTGGAAAACTGCTTTCAACTGCCCACTAAATTGTTTCCAATTGAAAGTGCTTCCCTTAGGATTACAAGGAGCCCCCACAGTCTTCATGCAACTTATTAATGAGGTACTGCATGAACATCTGTATAAAGGGGTGATAGTATATTTAGTTGACATTTTAATCTACAGCAAGACTGAAGCAGAACGTGAAAACAGAAACTTTGGGCCACTATAAGTCTATGTCAAACTTTTCAAATGTGAATTCCATTAGGACAAAATAGATTACCTGGTCTATCAAATATCCCATGAGGGAATTAAAATGGATCCTGAAAAGGTCAGAGCAGTGTTAGAATGGGCTCCTCCCACTCTAGGAAGCAGTTACAAAGCTTCCTAGGATTCGCCAACTTTTACAGGCAATTAATCCCTTCATTTGTTCAAACAACCCAACAACCCCTTCATCATACAAGCTGAAGCCAGCAATGTTGTGGTGGAGGCAGTATAAATGCAAGAAAATGAAAACAGAGAGTTACAACTGTGTACTTACACCTCAAAAAAACTATCTGAAACCGAGGAACGCTGGGCCGTATGGTAGAAGGAGACTTATGCTGTGAGATGAGAATTCCTGTCCTAGTGGCCCTTCTTAGAAGGGAGTAAAATCCCTTTCCAGATATGGATTCATTGCGAAAATCTGGAAACACTGAAGACCCCTCGTAAGCTAAGCAAGCACATTGGGTGCAATACTTCCAGAGGTTCAATTTCACCTTGTGCTAATCCCCGGGGGCGGGGATTTCCTGGCTATCATGGATGTCATAATACCATTGCTCCAAAGTGGCAATAATCAAACCAATGCTCCCATCTCGTCAACTGGCAGCCCAAGTAACCACTAGATTGCAGTAGAGAGAAAAACTACCAGTTAGCAGCAATGTGGCCTCTGCCCTAAAATAGGCACTAACAGATGATGAGTGGTTTTGCAACCACAATAATATCTGCTCCATCCAGAATGGACTAGCTTAGGTGGGAGCAAAACTCTATGTGCCAGCTAGTCAAAAACTCTTGATTATGCAGAGATGACATAATTCAAAAGCGACAGGGCATTTCGGATTCATAAATACATTTAATAAAAAGACAATTCTGGTGGCTCTCCCTCAAAAAGGACAATGAGAGCTATGTATCCAGTTGCCCTGTGTGTGCCTCTGTAACGAGAAGATAGGATAAAACAGCGGGGCTCCTTCAAATTGTGGCCGAGTCATCAGCACTCTGGTCTATGGACTTTATCATAGAACTCCCTGAAAGTGCAAGGAACACAGTAATTTTGGTGGTCATACCTGTTTTCCAAACGAATGCATTTTATTCTGGGCCAAAAGATACCAATGGCACTGGGTCTTGCGAAATTGTTTTTGCATCACATTTACCGGTTCAATGGCACAGTCCAATACATCATTATCAGACAGGGAAGTTCAATTCACCTATGAGTTGTGGAGGGCCTTTTTATTAGGTACTGACCAGGGACTTAGTTCTAGTCACCAACCGCAAATGAATGGGGGCGGGGGAGTACTTTAGATGTTTCATCAACTATCAACAAGACAACTGGACCAACCTTTTACCATTTGTAGAAGTGGCTTATAACAATTCTGTACTGGTTTCACCCCTTTCCAAGTCGCAACCAGTCAGAACTTCAAACCTAAGCCTGAATTACCCATCAAGGATCCTGTGATCCCCTCATTAAGCATTGGATCAGCCAGTTACAAAACATCTGGCCAGTCATGCAAAAGGCACTTACTGAAGAGAGAGAAACTTATGAATGTCAAGCAGACAAGAAAAGAACTGAGCCAAAGAAGTATAACATAGGGGATTGGGTGTACTTTTCCACACTACCTACAGTCCACTGCAACCTTTTAAGAAGTTGGGACCTAAGTTTGTATGGCATCATTAACCCGGTTACAATAGAATTAGACCGGCCCAAGTCCTTTCACAAGGTTCACCCCATTTTTTGTTGTAGTCTGTTGAAACTGAGGTGTCTTCTCCCCTCAGGTCTGTCCTTCCCCCATTCGCAAACCATTTATAGTAGAAGATGAACAACATTTTGATAAGGAAATTTTAGGCTCCCATAAACATTGTGGGACCCTTCAATACTTGGTAGAATGGAAAGATTTTCCCACTGCCCAAAATGAATGAATTAATCAATGCCACATTAGACCCTCCCTAAATTTATCAAAGTTTCACAACCAATACCCTAATAAACCAAAATGAGACTAAATGTTGTTTTTCTCTGTTTATTATGTTATGTGCTGCAGGCATAAGCCCTCTTTCTTTTGGGAGGACAGCATGTCATTCCCATGAAGAAAGGGGAAGGAGGATGTGGGGGTTGCATTATCTGCATGCTTTTACTTTTGCTGTAACTGTATGAAATTTAGGGAGGGGGACTATCTCAGAGACATGACTTCCTCCCTGCCGGTTCTACTCTAACACCAAGGTTGTTGCACCCTGGGGATGAACTGCTATCAAGATAATGCCTTGGAGTTCTCAAAACACCTTTGTAACACTGTTTGGCTCATGATGGACTGGTGAATGGGAAAGAATAGCTAATGCTTTGCACAGTAACCTCAGATTCCACCTGACTTCTCTGCAATCACTTTCTCAGTAAAAGATTCTTTTGATAACTACTTGTTTCAGAGTCCTGCTTTCCTGAGGAGCAGTTGAGGCAGGTCCTTACACAATTCTTTTTCTTTTGAATCCTGAGGTTTGCAGCCACCACAGTGGAACAAGTACTGCACAAAAAGATTTTACCAGGAAAGTCTGTAGACTCTGAAAAAGACTAAGAAAAAATCAAGCCAAACCCATAGATTCAATCATCTCTCAGATGTAACTATACATCTCAGTTTTTGTTGAATATTTTTAATCCTTTGAAGTGTACATGAGTTATACTGCCTGTAGACTGTACTTGGATTTAATATTTGTCTTCCAAATTTGGAGCATTACCTGCTGGCCTAAGCAGCTCTAGCGGTAGTGCAGAGGGGCCAGAAGACAACAGTTTCTGTTTCTTGTGCCATATACAGTTAGAATCATTAAGAAGTCAACATACCACAAAGTCAGGGTCCTCACAATGTGGTTGGTGATCTTCCTCCTGCTGCTGCCATATTCCATCATCCCTTCCAATCCACTTGTCCCAATTCCATTCACCTGAATTTTTAGTAGAAGAAGGGGGAAGAGAAAGTGTTTTTAAGCAATGATTCTATAGCTCTTATACCTTCTTGAACTTCATTTAGCCCATGAGGACACATTTGAAAAATTATAGTGTTCATTGAGCTTCCCTCTTACTATACTCAATGCATACTCACAAACCGGCGTAGAATCTGGTTAAAAATACTGCATTATAAATATTATTTAATGCAACTCCATTCCCTTGTTTAAATTTTACAATGTTCTAAATCTATTTTAGGGATGTCCTGCATAATAAATAGCAAAGTGTTATTACAATTACTCCTCCTAAAAAAGGGCTTTATTCATGCTTCAAATTGTCATTGTTTTTTTTAACATATATATATGTTTAATTCTCATATTACGGTTAATATTCCAAACCTCCAACCAACTTTCAGCCAAAGTAATCATCTTAATCAATTTAATGTTTTCACCAGTGACCAACAAGGTGTTTCTTAAAAAGCCTACAAACTGGAAAAAAATGTTTATATCACATATCTGTTCTGCAATTTTATATGGAAAAGTCTGGAAAAAAATGCAAATAACTCCAGCAGGGAAGTTTGGGAATCAGGGAAAAGCAACTGGGAGAACTAGGAGATTTAATGGGCCACAGAAGGAAAATATGCTAGCCTAGAAGCCAGGAAACCAAGTTCTTCCCTTGGATGTGAAAGCTGACTGGATAACTTTGGGCCACCATTCTCTCTCAGCCAAACCCATCTCATAGGGGGATTATTGTGGGGAAAATAAGAGGCAGGAGTATTAGATATATCTTTATATAAAAATGCAGGCTAATGTATTTTCCTGCTAATAATATTCAGGTTAAAGACCCTAGGTGGCGCAGTGGTTAGAGTGTAGTACTACAGACTACTTCTGCAGCAGCCAACCGTCTGCAATTTGGCAGATCAAATCTCACCAGGCTCAAGGTTGACTCAGCCTTCCATCCCTCCAAGGTGGGTAAAATGAGGACCCAAATTGTTGGGGGCAATATGCTGACTCTGTAAACTGCTTAGAGAAAGCTGTAAAGCCCATGTCCCACTGTACCAACGGATGCAAAGAGGATGTAAAACGGACAAAAAAGCTTGCCATCCGTTGAAAACGCGATGCATCCATTGTGTACTCATTGCATGTGGTTTCATACGCACTATCCATCGAGCATCCTTCCACTGGACATTTCATCCACGCAAAGAATTTTGAGCTGCACAAAACCTTTTGAGCAGTTGAACTTTCCGCCGCCGTACGATGTACATCGCCGACATATACGGGCAACAAACGTTCTATGTCCGTAATCATCCAATAAAACGTCCGCTGTATCCTCTCGGCATCTCTGACATCCCCTCAACTCACATCCACTGTAACTGAAAATGGAAAGAGGAGGAAACGAAAAGGTACATGGAACGTCCCACAAGCGTTAGTAGCACGGAAATAGAAAGGATGTAAGCAGATGCATCTCATTACATGAAGGATTAAAAACAGACAAAACGTTTGTATATGGGATTATCTCGGATATTTAGGATGTCTGCAGTATGTCCAGAGTATGTGGAAGGACACCTAGTGGAAAACCGCGTATTTCTATAAAAAGGGGAGGAAATTTATCTGGATCTCAGTATGAGCCCAGCGCTGTGTGTACAGACCTCTTCACCCTTGGTCTTGGTCTTCCACATCATCACATTGTTCTCCACCATAGACCATCACACAGTCCCTTTATGGTAGCTGCGAGCATTCAACACCAGAACCAAGCCCTATCAGACTGTTTCACCTTTTCTACACAAGGAGAAGGAGAGTTCAAGAGCTATGTGGGCTGAGGATGGATCGAGAGAAGAATGGAGTTTGGACTGTATGACAACGCTGATGGTGGAGCTAGGAATGAAGACACTCGTGCATTCCAGCACTTCATGAGGATGCCACCAGCCATGTTTGACAAAATTGTAGCGTGTCTGAGACCCAGGTTGACCAAGCTGAGCACCAACTTCTGTCCCAACTGGACCCTGGACTGAAGGTGGCACCTGGCCTCTGGAAGCACATACAGAAACATGCAGTATGCCTGGAAGGTGCCACCACAACAGCATCAGCAAAGTGGTCAGAGAAGAGGTGCAGGTCATCATCGAAGAATACGTGGAGGAGCTCCTCCATTGTCCACCACTGAAGAAGGCTGGAGGAAAGTTGCAAGAAACAGTGGTATCAGAGGTGGAACTTTCCCCACACTGTTGGAGCCATAGATGGGAAGCACGTGGCCTGCAAGCTCCACCCAACTCAGGGTCCAATTATTTCAACCACAAGGGCTTCTTCAGCATCATCCTTTGCAATGGTCGATGCTGACTACAACTTCATGTACATCGATGCTTCAGGCAACGGGTCAGCTTCAGATAGCCAGGTATACAACGCCAGTGACCTCAGGATGGGCTGAACGCAACCTCATCATAGGTTTTCCAGATCCAGACCCCTACCCCAATGACACACAGATGTGCCCTACTTCATCGTGGGTGATACACCTTCTCCCTCAGAACCTACCTCATGAAGCCCTACACTTCAAGAGAACCTCACCCGTGAAGAGAGGATCTTCAACTACAGGCTGTCTCAGGGCAGGCAGGTGGTGAACGCCTTTGGCATCCTGGCCAACAGGTTCCAGGTACTTCTCACCATGCAGCATCACCGCAGAGACTGTGAGGAGCATCGTGGAAGCTTGCTGCATCCTGCACAATCTCATCGCACCCGCTACCCTTGTGTTGCAGAACAAGCTTGTGGACCGTCAACAAGGGAATGGGGACATGGAGCCTGGGGAATGGAGCGCAAGGACGAAACCTGATAGACACTGTGGATGTACAAGGCCCCAACAGAGCTTCACGTGAAGGGAAGAAGCAGCCAACCTACAGAGACACTGGGGCAACTCCCCACTGGAGCAGTGGAGTGGCAAGACAGGATGATAGATGGTTAATGGATGCTTTCTTGAGCCGTTCTCATAACACTGATGACAGTATGTTGAGTGGCCCTACAATGAACAAGGCATTAATAAAGGAGTTTTGTTTATGTTGAAATAGTGTTGATCAATGAATAAATTGTTATTGATAATAAAGGTCCATATGTGTGGCAGCTGGGATGGGGAACCATACAGTCCCACTATGCTTGCACTGGAGGTTTATCAATCCCACAGCTATCCTTACCCATCCCACAAGCATGCAAAGGATTAACCATTTTTTGAAAGTTTTCACCAACACTTTATTAAGTAAAAAAAAAGAACCAAGTGTGTGAAGCAAAGATAACCTTTATTGATAACTTTTTAAGTAAACTGTATGAGTTTATTAAAAAAGCAAAATGAACCAAGTAAAATGTCTTAGCAAAGAATAAAGTGAACAGGAAACAACTCAGTCTCTGGCACGATTCTCAGTCACTCTGAGTCATGTCCATGGTCTCAGTTGTAAGTGGGCAGGGACTGTGGAGGTGGCTGTGGCTTGAGTGCTGGTCTGAGGCACCATTGGGTGCTTGGCCCCGAGAGTACAACAGGGGATTGTGTGTTCAGGAAGCTCTCAGAGAGCTGACTCAGTCCCGTGAGGTTTGAGAGGCCCTTCATCAAAGTACCTGGGATGTCAGCACAAGACTGATGACAGATTGTCTGTTGACGGGCTTGGCTGTGGGGTGGAGGAAGGAGGAGTGTAGTGGGGCTGTCTGGTCTGCAGCTGGGCGAGGTGAGGCGCCTGTGGCGTGCGATGAACCTTGGGCCTGGACTGGGAAGGTCTGCCTCTGCTGTGGGAAGTCCTGGTACTCGTAACCCTTGGAGGTGAGGGGTTGTTGAAAGCTGTGAAGGGCTGTGACATCACTGGGGTGGAGGAGCAGACCTGGACTGGGTAGGAGCTAGCTTCAGCTGGGCCTTGAGGTTGTGCAGAAGTGCTGTTATCTTCTCCTTCATCACCGGTACTGGGCCTCGCGGCAGCGTCCATGAGGGTCTGGCCACGTAGGTGATGAAGGGCTTCCGGTTCGAGGATGGTATGTCACTGTGGACCAGCTGAGAGGGAAATCTGTGTCTGGTCTTGATTGTGCTCCTGATCTCCAACAGGACAGTGTGGCTTGTGGCCCTCCAGTCTGCCTCTCTGCCTGCATCCTGTGGAGCTGGGGGTGGGGGTGGGGGGTGGGTTGGTCTCTGGTGGCTCGCTTCTTGCTGCATTTGTGACAGGGGATCCTCCACGTCCTCCGGCAGGGGAGTGCAGCTGTCGGGGGGTCTCCGCCGTGGGGCTCTCCGAAGACACCTGCCTGGACAGTGTCGCTGTCTCCTGGCTGGAAAGGAACTGGCTGTCTGTGGGCTGTCTGAGGGAGAGGGTTGTCAGAGGGACTGCTCCTCTGTGGTGGACCTCACCCTCCAGGAAACTGCACTTGGCCAAGATGTACATCTCCCGGTCAGTGAGCTTGACAGCAGCCTGCCCAGATTTCTTGAAGTGTAGCTTGCCATTCCAGGTGTGCATATGCTTCCACCATCCAAGGAGTACATCTGCAGTGTAGCCCAGGCTCTCTACCTTGTCTCTCCAAGCTGCCTACTTCTTCTTGGTGTCACGATAGAGTCTGTGGCCCTTTCTCCACCAGGTACTCTTCTCCCTCAGCCATTCCAGAACCTCCTCTTTCATGTTCCTCGGAAGGGTGTACTGTTTCCTCTCTCCCTTCTCCTTCCCTTGCCTCTTCCTCCCTCTGGCAGGGGCTTGAGCAGCAGGGCCTTCAGGGGCTTGCAGCAGCAGGGCTTTGAGGGCCTTGGGGCTGGTCCACACAAGCAGCAGCAGCAGCAAGCAGCACCACCACCACACCCAGCAGCAGAAGGAGATGCACCAGCAGCAGCAACATCAGCAGCACAGCAGCAGCTTCAGGAGTCAGTGCCAGGGGGGGATGGTGGTTCTGTCCTTCTTGCCAGGGCTGGCAGGAGTAGGCACAGGCTTTCTCTCTTCCCTGACTGACGAACCATGGTGTTATTCGAAGATGTCTGTGCAGCACGTCTTCCTCTGAATGCTGACTGCTTGTGAGCTGCATGCCTTTTATAATCCGCGGAGCTGACACAATTCATACTTCCCGCATGCGCAGTGAACGCTTTGCATCCGCTATGCATCCGCTTTGCTTCCTCTAGGCGTCCGGATGCATCCGCGTCATCGCCTATGCATCCGCTCCTTCCGCTATGCGTCTGCTTCTCAACTTCTCCCTCGGAAGCCCTTCGGATGTGTCATCCGCTTCCACCGCTAGGGCTTCGATGAACTCCGTTTAACATCCCCGCTACATACTACCCCCGTCCGTTCCTTTCCGTTCTTTTCCATTCTGTTTATGCAAATTTGGGACATTTTTTGGAGCGGGTAACAACGGATGGAGCCACCCCCAAAATTTTGCTCTTCCGCTGTGTTCTTTTTGCATACGTTTTGCATCCGTTGGCCAGTGGGACCTAGCCTTAAAGCACTATAAAGTGGTATACAAGTCTAAGTGCTATTGCTACATATATATGCTAAGCCAACCACAATTTAAACCCATCTGCCAAGTCAAAACTAAATCTATATTTATCTTAGTGTGCTATGTAAACTGCAGTTTATGTGGAACTGTATTGTTGTTTGTTTTATCTACTCTGAAACAAACAGCAAATCCATTTGTTCACTAAGTTTATGGTATAGCATATTTGCAACCACAGGCTACAATTGGGTAGATAAAACTAGAATAGAAGTACTTGTTTCAGATAATAATACACCATTAGGGGTGTTTGCAATGCAATTTAGGGGTTGCATGCAATGGAAAATGGTTTGGTTTAAACCGGAAGCAATCAATTGCATTCTGGAAGGTCTGCTATAACAAAGCCCATAATCCTTTAGCTGTTCTACATATTTTGCCAAAACAAAGTCCAAAGAGATCCTTCAGTGATTTTATGGGAGACAAGCCTACTTCATGTTTTCCCCTCACTTCTCATATAGGAATGTCCCACATATTGACTCTCCTGCTGATCTTTCCAGCACTACCAACTCTTCCCTTGCTGCTATTTCCACCAATATCCACATGTGCTGTCACAATAGAAACCTGGTGACTTTTTCTCAAACTTCCTCTTCCCTATCCCCCAAACCACTTCTATCCAGAACAGTCCCATTTCATTTTGTATATTGGCCTAACATCTGAAACATAGCAATAACAATAGCACTTAAGACTTATATACCACTCCATTGCTACACAACATTAAAATATGCTTATTGGTCTTTACTACAAGCAGCTGTGGGACATTCTGATCATTGCATGATTCACCTTGAACTTGCTTATAGACAAAAACATAAAACCAACAATTAAATCAGTGAGGTCTTGGATTGAGGAGGCAAAGCTAAAGCTATAGGCTTGCCTTGACTGCACTGATTGGAATGTTTTCAAAGATACATCTGCAGACTTGGATGAACTCACAGATACCTTAACATCCTATGTCAATTTTTGTGAAGACCTATGTGTGCCAACCAGAAACCTGTGAATATAAATAACAACAAATCTTGGTTTACAGCTAAACTTAAGTCGCCACGTCGTGCCAAAGAGGAAGCCTACAGAAAAGGCAATAGAATACAATCAGACCAGAAACATATTAACAAAGGCGATCAGAACAGCAAAAAGAAACTTACTCTGAAAAACAAAGGAATCAGTTCTCGATAAATGAACCAGCGAACATGTGGAAAACTCTTTAAAATATCAGCAGTTACAGCAAAACTCCTTTCCATTCTGAAGGAACTTGATAACTGGCAGATGACCTGAATGTGTTTTACTGTAGGTTTCAGAGGAAACTACTGCCACCTATCTCCACAATCCCCATCTCAGACACATCAACAAAGAGTCAAGTTTCCTATAACTGACCCAATTACATTGGGCCCTCCACTTCTGGTGATTATGGAAAATGATGTGCAAGATAAGAGACAAAAGACAGGAAAAGCACCAGGCTGAGACAAGCCTTCTTGCTAAAAAAGTTTGTGCTGACCAACTGGCCCCTATCTTCACCCGCATCATTAATAAATCACTAGAGATGTGCTATGTTCCTTCTTGCTTCAAACACTCTACTATCATCCCAGTGCCGAAGAAACCCTCCATCAAGAAACTGAATGACTTCAGACCATTTGCTCTAACACCTGTAGTTATGAAAACCTTTGAAAGGTTAGTGCTGGCCCACCTGAAAACCATCATCGATCTGCTACCGTTCAGCAGATGATACTGTTCATATGGCTCTGCACTACATCCTACATTTTGAATCTCCAAAGACCTATGCAAGGGTCCTCTTTGAAGACTTCAGCTTGGCATTCAATACCATCATTCCAGATATTTTTCGAACTAAACTAAATCAGCTAGCTGTGCCTGACCACACTTGTAAGTGTATCATAAGCTTCCTAACAGACAGGAAACAGCAGGTAAAGCTAGGCAAAATCACATCAGCTACCCATACAATTAGGACAGGGATGGTCTCTCCACTTATCTTCTCTCTTATACACCAATGACTACATCTCAAAAGATCCCTCTGTTAAAGTACTGAAGTTTGCAGATGATATATAGCAGTGATTGGACTCATTCAAGACAACAACGAATCTAAATTCAGACAGGAGGTTGAACAACTAGTCATGTGGTGCGACTGGAACAATTTTGAACTAAATACACTCAAAACCGTAGAAATGATGATAGACTTTAGGATAAACCATCCTATATGTTAGGAATATGAGTCTCCTAACAGGTATTTGGGTTAGAAATATATAAACCAGGATAAACATTTTAATCCTGTCTCTTTAAGGAAATGCAAGAGCATGCAATTGGGTGTAGTTTCTCAAACGGCCATAAGATGGAGCCAGAAACTTGGTTTGTCTTCGTCTGAGTCTCAGAAGAGAAGAGAGTGTATTTTTCTTTCCTTCTGTTGGAAAATATTGCTATTGCTCCATTTTTCCTAATTGACTGATATTACTGGATTTAATGTAAGTCTGATACTTAACTGTTTTTGACACTGGACTGTTACTGGAATATCCCTGGATTGAAAAACTGACTGATTAACCTGTGAATGACTTTTGGACTGCTTATTTTGGACTTTGTTTANATTTTGGACTTTGCTTAAACCTTTCTGGAAGTAAAAACCTACATTTACTGTACAGTGTATCTGTATGCTCTGTGTGTGTAATTCCAACACTGTTCTCAAATACGTCTCCCTGTATGCGCTCATTCTCCTAACAGGGAATTAACTCAACACTGGTTATGGACCCAGGCCATACCAGACTCAGATAACTGAGAGTTAGTGTGAATGCACAGTACTGTATACAGACAGCTGTATACAGCAACAGAGTGGTCACTGTCTGGAATACTCTACCTGACTCTGTGGTTTCTTCCCCTAACCCCAAAAACTATAACCTTAGACTTTCTACAGTTGACCTCACCACTTTCCTAAGAGGTCTGTAGGGGGCATGCATAAGTGTACCAACATACCTACTGTCCCTGTCCTATTGTTTCTTTTATTTTTCTTATATGTATCCACGTATTCATAACTATGTTTTTACTATTATCTTGTAAGCAATTGACAAACCAAATAAAATAAATAAAAAATAAATAAAATTTTAGCTATGTTCATTGCTCCATTTTACTATATCTGATCATAGGCTTGTAAGCAAAAAGGATTTACAATATTATCTTTTCAGAACTTTTTAGTGGAAGAAAGAAAAAACATAGAGTTGTGAGCTTGAGATGGGGTTTTAAAAAAAATTATTACAGGGACTTCCATTTTGCAGGGCTTCGGCGATAGGGAAGAATCCGTTATCATGCACGGTTTCTGCCTGGGCTCGCTGCTGGAGTGCCCCGAGCCAGTTGGCTTCGGGGCTAAGCCACCTGTAGAGGTTGGTGAAGACAGGGGAGACTCCAGCAGGGTTGAGGAAAGCCGCATCTTTCCTCCCCAGCTGGCTTAACTCCCTTTCCCGAAGGTGGCAGAGTGGTGACCAGAAATGGCCACCTCAAAGAAGCCCTCATCCGGAAAAGAACATGCAGGAGGAAGAAAGTGCTGAAGTGAAAGTTTTGGCTGAATAAGAAAGAAACAATTAAGGTATCCTGG
>BHFT01007118.1:11255-59636 GCA_004320025.1 Laticauda laticaudata | reverse complement strand
GGGGAAGATGGCACCTCCTTACTTGGTGGAGATGGGCACATTTACACCGGGTATGTGATACTCAGTGATATATATTGATTCATTATGATGCGTGGTTATTTGTTTGTATTAGTTGTCTTCAGTGTTCTCCCTGTGCGAGCTATAACAACGTGTGGGAAGATAGGGAAAATTCCTTGGGTTCAAGATGTTGAGAAGAATCAGGAAGGCAGAACCTCTAATGATGTTATCAGAGAGAAAATCACCCTGAAGAGAGCAGGGGACTGCTCTCTTTGAGTTTGAGACAAGATTGGAGAAGAAGAAAAAGGGGGGATTTGTGGAGCAGAACCGAAGCCATGTTGGATGGCCCATTGAATGAATAAGGAAGTGGTGTCTTCAAAACTCAGTAGTTCTGCTAATAAGAAAGTGTTCCAGTTGTGCACCGAGAGAAAAAAACAAGATAAGGCTAGAACACATGGGGAACTGTAATAAAGTCTGCGATGTCAGAAAACACCGTGTAACTGCTTTGCTAGGATCAGGAGCTAGAGGACCTTCGAAATATATGTAGCAATTTGAAAACAGAAAGAATGTGAGCCAAGCCCTCGTAGCGAGGCGGATAAAAATGCTGCCCTGAATTTTGCTCTGTTTTCCTTGTCAACTGCGTGAGAGGACCCGTCTCTGCAGACACGATGTGACACATGAATAAAACCTTGTTTTCCTTGGATCAACGAATCTTTTGGTGGTTTTTTTATCTGCTTCCACCTCACACTTGTTTAATGAAAAACCAAGATTGAGTATTTTTGGAGAAGCTGCATTGATTGTCTCGTAACGTCAACAAAACGTAACAAAAAAACAAACAACCCCATCCCCAATCTCCCAATTTAGGAGATATATTATTTCAGGACCATACTTTCAGATTGAATGGAACACAGGATAGGGAAAAATGTAATCCTTGAAGAGGAAAATAGTTCCTGTTTATTATGTATCACCTCTCTCTCAACTCAAATGCTGTGGTTCCTTAAAACTATGGTCTATAAGCATGGAAAGATATTCGTGCATAAAGGCAAGAATTGGGGTATTGACTGAGGTCCTTGGGTTAAAATCAGTGGTGGGATTCAATTTTTTTTACTATTGGTTTTGTGGGTGTGACTTGGTGGGAGTGGCAGAGGAAGGATATTGTAAAATCTCCAGTCAGAGGTGGTTTTGGTGGTTTTCCAAACTGTTCAAAATTTCTGCTACTGGTTCTCTGGAACTGATCAGAACCTGCTGAATACCACCTCTGGTTAAAAAGGGGAGAATCTGATATGTTTGGACAATGTTGTCAGACAATATCTTATTGTGAATATAGGCAAGGCATTATAATAGGAATTTGGGAACCACATATTGAATTCCTATCTTCCTTTAGCATGGGTGTTTCTGCAGGGTTGCTCCAACCTGGCAGGACAGTTGTGAGCACCATTCAACTGTACTATGCTGGTAGAACTTCTCAGTGCTCTTTGCAATCTTCTCACTTCATTTTGACAGCAGAGTTGCTTCTGCAGTTCTTGTGTTGCAGAAACGAAATTGGCCCTGTACACATCTTCATTATTTTTGNGCAGAAAGGAAATTGGCCCTGTACACATCTTCATTATTTTTGTTACGTTGACAGAAATGGGCTCCCTTCCTACAAAGCACAGAGGAAGGGAGAAGGGCCTTCTGCCCCTCAGAAAGAAAGTGCCAGACTTCTGACACTCATTCTGTTGGGTCTTTATGGGTGAAGCTGCTGAGGTTCCAGGAGGTGGCAAGGACTCAGATTAATTGGTAGTTCTGCTAAATGTCTGGAAAAGTATTTGATGTCTGCCAGCCATCAAGATGCGGAGGTAATTATCCTTCTAACCTTTATGGCTTACATTAGCCATACATCATTTTGCTGTCATAACACATGGGGGGCTGTTTTTCATACACTAAAAATATGAGCCAAGAGGACCCAAGCATACCTCAGACGATAAAGGAGGCAAATAGATTTCATTTTTCAGGAGCTGTAGTTTTGTCAGCCTTTTGAGTTTTCAGTGTCTTGGATAAGGAGCTGGAAAGTTGAAACATTTTCTCTGTAGGAGGAAATGTGCAAATCTTAATCACTTAACTATTGCTATAATTAAATGCAGATGAAGTGTCTGATCTGGGCCTGTTTACATTGACTATGTACCTGCTGGGTCTTCAGGAAAAGTTCTTGCTCTCCCAATACTTTTCTAAGAGTAAAAGGCCAATTGCGCAGATGGATCCAATAAAAAATAATGTTGAACACAAGTACTCCGTGTTTGTCCTCCCTATATCCCCATACTTAGAAAGCTTGTAATAGTTGCCCAAATCACAAGAATGATTTCCTTAATCATCTAAGTAACCAATAGTATGGTATAATATTTGAGCAATGTAAAGTACATTACTCACAAGGTTGCTGTTCTGAATGCCAAGAGAATTTGTCATCAAACATCTGCTCTTATCCATGCTGTGCTAATGACACAACTGACATGTATTGCCTTTCCCAAACATACCAAAATGGATGGGTAATAACTACAGTAATAAATTAAATATGCAAACTCTTGAATAAAATATTACTCAAATATTGTCAATTAAAAATGGGAATATGCTCTTCTAAAACATAGACACAAAAATAATTGGCCTTGTTCAGAATCTTTACAGGTAAATATGAAAACTGTTTTTATTCTATTCAATAAGTAAGAAAAGATCAAACTGAAATGTAAACCTTTTTGCTTTCCAAATTTCATAATTTTCTTTGGGTTCAGCTATGTGAGACACTGGAGATTTATTACAAATTCTCTCATTTCTGTTTATTTTAATAGCAGTGAAAATGACATACTGCACTCAGAGGTGGGCTGCACTTTCGTTGCCAAGGATTTGCTGGTCATGACCGTGTGCATGTGTGCTCATTTCGCTTGCAGGCACCACTTTGGGGCTGAAACGCAGCTTCAAACAGGCAGCTAACTGACTCAGGCAGTTCCACTGAGTGTAGCAGGGTGGTGCAGAACTCACCTGGGCAGCCTGTGTGGGGGCAAAGTTAGTTATTTAGGAAAAGCATACAACAAGGGTAGGTGGGTGGGCCCAGCCAGAGACCACAGATAGGGGTTCACCCAAACCTCTCTGACCATCCAGCAGTCCACCACTGATTGAACTGATTGGTACAAGGGAATTAAAAAAAACAACAACCATCTGTGCTATTTTTCTAATGTAACCCACCCTGAGTAATTCGTAGTGTTAGAGGAGATCAAGTACAACTCCCTTTGTTGCAATGACAATATGGAAAATGGTACAATTTATACCTACATTGGGATATACAGTATACTGGCTACTTTGAAAGTAGACAGATGTGTTCTTTTCTGATCTTCAGTGTTTCTTCAGGATGTTTGCTTTTAAGGCCTGCAAGGTGAAGTGTTGTGGTTAGCCGGCAGCAGGTGCAGATGGCTGAGGAGAGTGAGGACTCAGATGAGGGGCCAGGACCATTGGGGAGCTGCCTTCAGAGATTGTAGGGGCTGGCAGCAGTGATGAGGAGGTTCCCGAGGAGCCTGTGCCAAGTGCGCATGCATGCAGGATTGCTTGTAGGAAACAGCAGTTACAATAGCATGGGTGACTCAGGAATAAGGCAAGGTAATGGCCCCTCCTTCAAGAAGATAAAAGCCAGCTGTGAAATTAACCTTCTTTGCAGATGGCAAAGATGTTTTGAAACTCCAGCCTCGTGGATATTCCAATATCCTGAGTTTGCATTTGAAGATTCTTATTTTGCAAATTATTTATTGTCTGTTATCTTTTGGCAAGTCTCATATAGTTTGGCAAGGCTTGTGCTTATCACAGCTAATTATTTTGTAAAAGCATTTCAAGGTTTCTGTTCTTTTTGAATTGTGTTTGATTTGTCAGAAAAGGACGTGGGTCAGAACATTAAGCCAGTTGCAAAGTGGCCTAAACTAGGTTGGTAAAGTAGGTTGATTTTTTTGCTTGGAACAATTAGATTCTGCTCTGTCTATTCATGCTTGAATATAGGTAGTGGTCCCCCAATATCCCAGTGGACTATTGCCCCATAGAGACTATTGTTTTAGTTTGGAATTTATGATGAGTTGCTCAGGGCTATTTTCTATTATTAGGGGCAGTGATTTTATTTAGGCCCTTGGCCCAATCTGTTGTTGTTTCTATTTATATCATGTTAATGGAATGTTTAAAATATATGCAGTGTTAATAACTAACTCTGTTAAGAAGTCAATAGAAAAGTGTGTCAGAGGGAATGGTGCTCCAGCCCATCTCTCTCAGGGTTATTCTGAAGGGGCTTGTGGTTTTGCAACATTGGTTCACCCAGATAGGGACAACTTTGCAATATTTTCTATGTGCCAAACCCAGAGAGTCAAGGTGTATATGGATGAGTCTTTATTTTGTCCTAAAGGGAAAACAAGAGCATGGCACTAAAATTTCTAGAAAAATCTCCTTCTTACTCCCAAATCCTGAATAAATATGGCATAGAGCAGGGGTGTCAAACTCATAGCCAGTGGGCCAGATGTGTCATGTGCTGGCCCCACCCCCACCTGGTTTAGTGAAGGGGAAAAAATCCCAATACATCACATAATGCCACCATGATGCCATGCGTTTGACACCCCTGGTGTAGAACAATGTTTCTCAGGAAGTTTAAGATGTGTGGACTCCAGTTCCCAGAATTCCTCAGGCAGCCCAGTGAATATTGGGAATTGAAGTCCACACATTTTAAAATTGAGCTGAACTAAGAAAGCACTAGTGTGCTTCAGGAGCTCTACATCTGGCATATAATCAGAGCTGCTAAGTGAGGAAAATTACTCACGCAGTTTTAAGGATTAACCAAGTTTAGTGGATAAGAGAAATTAATATTGTTTAAATGCCTACTTCTCCTTAAGAGAACCTGCCTCGTTGTTTTTTAGCGGCTTGGTTATTATCATTTTTAGTACTGTAAGCCATCACTGCAAGGAAGACATAATAGATCCATCTATTTCAGATATAAAAGAAAGGACAGTGAATGCGCAATAATAGCTGATACCCTTTCTTATAAGCAAAGGTGCTTCTGGGGTGAGGCATTGCAATTATCACATTTTTAGTAGGTTCCTGCAGTTTTTTTCTTTCCTTCTGCATTTTTTTTTCTTTCCTTCTTGTGCCAAACTATTTGGACAATCTGACAGTGCAGGAGAAAAAAAAATAACACAACAGCCTTGACTCTTGGTTATTTGCTTTCCCCCCTTTTGGATGGAGACATTTTGCAGGAAACCCCGGAGAGCTGCTGCCTCTTAGTCTCGGGGGTATGAAGAGGCAAGCGTGCCTAAACCATGGTTTATGTGGTGTGAAAGTGTTTTATTAAGACTGTTCTTTCCATTGCTATCACTACCAATGCAGTGTATCAAGCGAGTTTGGCAGGGATATTAACCTTCATTTATTTATTTTCCCCCAATGATACATTGGTATGATGTTGTTCACTGAGCCATAAATAATTGGCCTGAGTTGTAGGGGAGAAGCTCAAGGGAATAGATGTTCACTTCCTTTGCAGACCTAGATGCTGAGGATAACCTTCTGCCAGAGGGCATCAGGTTGATAGAAAAAGGAGGAAAAACATTTACTAACTTCTGCTCTTCTCTTATTGCAGCTGAAAGGTGAAGCTGAAATGCACAAAACTCAAAGTTGTTCTTTCAATTTTAGCCAGATGGATGATGATAACAAATAGAAGACAAAATAATCATCATTTCTATAACAGATAAATGGAGGTTGAGAAATCTGATTAAAACTTTGATGATACAGATTTCAAACCAGCTTTTTCCAAACTCATGCCCTCCAGGCACCTTTCAGAACTCACCAACCAGCATGAATTTTGAAGGGCACCAAGTGGGAAGAACTGCCTTAATATATCTGGGACTAGAAATGTTTACATGCATGTTCTTTTCAATGTGGACCTTTCAGAAATTAAATGTTCCTGTAGGAATATATGACCGTTGTGATTTATTTATACCAAGTGGCAACCTTTGCAAAATGCATTTTTGGGATTTATTTATGGCTTTTAATTTAGGTGCTACCTGACTCCAATGAAATTCTGGGACTTCCACAATATAATAAGCAACAATTCTGCAAGAGGCTGGGTTTGCATTCTCTTCATTGCCATGATTGGATACTCCTTGCTCATCTGATTCTTATTGACTATAACCAAGATCATTCTCTGTTGACGTGACCCAGAATGTCTCATTTTCAACCCCTCTTATTCTATACTGTTCAGAGTAACCTGAGATGGTATTATATTATCAGGGAGTCTTCCGAATTTCTGTTTATTTTTCCCTCTTTGTTGTATGGTGGCAGTTTTTTTGGGCCCTAATGCAAATACAGTAGAACCTCTGGTCACGACCATAATTCGTTCCATACCTTTAGTCACAATCTGATTTGGTCATGACCCAAACCTAATTTTGCAAATTTGGCACTTACAAAAAAAAATTGGTGCAGAAGGGGAAATTGGCTGTGAAAAAAAATTGTGAATTGTTTGGTTGGAACCCAATTTGGTCATGGTCAGAAGCATTCGTTACCAGAAGTTCTACTGTACAAAACTGTAAAATGGGCTCATTTGTCTTTCTCAGTACCATGCTGTTTCCTTTGCTTGCTGTTTTCTGATAGTGGCTATTAGCAAATGTTCAATGCAGATAGGTCATTGAACCTGGCAGGAAATTAGCCAGCTCTTTTCTTTTATCACTTTAAATTAACTGGTAAATATGTACAATATTTCTCGAGGAGAAATAAAACACCCATGATACAATCAATTTTCTCCCCCATCCCCATCCTCAGCATGTGTACATCCTCAATCCTAAATGCTATAATGTAAATTTCCCAAATTAAATTTGGTACACATATTGAGAACATAATTATACATTACAAGGTTGAAACCCAGCTTGAACTCTCAGGAAAAGATGACTGCTCCACGCTGCCACTTGGGAAGGGAAGTAATGGAAAAATGCAAAAAATAACCTTGCAATAATCTAATCTGAGGCTTCAAACTCTTTGCTTCAATATTCTTAAATAAACTAATTTTATGCAAATAAAAATATTGAAAGTGAAATGATTTATTTTTGCACAATTTTGCTGTTGGTATTGCATTATTGTTTTCCTTAAGCGAACTGGGAACTAGTTCTTCACCTTTGAAAAATCTAACTACTTTCTATTTTCATCTCACATTTCTTATCCTTACTAATCAGCAGGCTGCCATGAATCTTTTCATCTCTGGACCCCATATATGTAGTTTTGAAGCCTTCAAGTTGAAATGGATAACTATCAGGAATCTCAAACTTTGAGTTTCCTGCATTGCACAACCGTATACAGCCCCCTTTCAGATAGGCTTTCATCCATTTGCTGGGAATCCGTTCGAAAGAGTAGATGTGTTTTGTGCTAACGATTTGAAAATGCAATGTATTTTCAGAGAAGATATCAGTATTTGCAACTCCTGGTTCTCTCTTATAGGGTCGCCCTGTCAGTAGGGATATCAGATCTTTGCTGCAAAAGTTTGAATTTTCAGTACCTTTTGCCATCTAACAATCAACGAGATCAGAGGTCTCCAAACTTGGCAACTTTAAGACTTGTGGACTTCAACTCCCAGAATTTCCCAGCTGACCCAGTGAATATTGGGAATTGAAGTCCACACATTTTAAAGTTGCCAGGTTTGGGGACCCCTGACCTAGATGCTAAACTTAGTACATGCTGAAACTATACGCTTGCTTCAACTTGCCTCCACTCATTATCTTGTCTGGTGTCTGCAAGTCTGAAGGTCCATCTGCAAAGTGCCCCACTGTAGATGCCCACTGCCTGCAAGCTCCAAGGCTGCCACCCCTACATGGACTGTTTATGTCATTGCTTATCATAGCATCATGGGGTTGGAAGGGACCTTGGAGGTGTTTTAGTCCAGCAGTCACCAACCAGTGGGCCATGAGAAAATTTTGGTGGGCTGCAGAGAAATCTCACCCTCAGAGCACCTCCCAAAGCAATTAATTCATGCTGCACAGAAACAATCAACCAAGGGAACAGAAGTTGCCTTTGGAAGTTGTGGAAGTGCCATCACTTGAGACTTTCAAGAGATTGGATTCCCATCTGTCAGAAATGGTGTAGGGTCTGCTGCTTGGGCAGGGTTTTGACTAGATCAGCGGTCGCCAACCGGTGGACCACAATAAAATTTTGGTGGGTCGCAGAGAAATCTCAACCCCAGAGCACCCTCCCTCAAAGCAATTAATCCAGGCTGTGCAGAAACACAAGGCTGCAGTGCCCACATGGCCTGCGGGAACCCTCCCCACCCACTCACTACTTACCCAGCAAATTTGCCTGCTAAGTTGTTATTTTTCCTTCTTCTTTTTTTCAACAATAAGCTGTTCTGCTGTGCTGGGAGATTTAGATTAGCTAGGAAGCAGGAAATGGTTGGTTTTCTTGCTTTCTAGCTAGTCTTTAGATTTTCGGCTCTGTTTTTAAGTACAGCTGAACTTCCCTTAGGACTGAAGTTTCTATTATTCAGTGCAGACTCACGGCAAGTAAATTTTATGTGACAGACTCAGCTAGCCGATGGCAGATAGATAGATCACTGAATGATTCTGTGAGCAACTCAATCAGCTTGCCTGCTTTGCCTGATTTTGGATAAAAATTTCTGTTACTCAAAATTTTTGTTATCAGTTCTCCAGAACTGGTCAGAACCGGCTGAATACCACCTCCGTTTGGCCTTCTCTTTTGTAAGCCGAAAAGAAAAAAAATGTCAAGGCAGACTTTTGCATGTGCACTGGACATCTCTTTTGTCTTTGAGTTGCTCTTCTGGAACAACAGCCCATGTTTGCTGATAAAGCAAAGCAGTGAAGATCTTCCTTGGTTTCCTTTGAGTTCTGCTTATAGCTGTATTTAGGCTGCTTTAAAAATGATTTTCTGGAGGAGTTACAATCAAATATAGCATTCAGAGCAGCAATTGGTCCAGGTTATCATAAACACTGTGATGTATGGCAGGTTTTGTTGTGAAACTGAAATATTCCCCCACCATATTAAGCAGCCGTTGAAGTCTCCCCTGATGTTATGGTTTGAAATTTGCTAATTAAGCAGACTGCATGTTGGGTTGGGGTTTTTTTTTTGGTGTGTGTGTGTGTGTGTGTGTGTGGCTGGTTCCTTGTAGTGTTTGCGTTTCACTTTTTTGAAGCTCTGAGTCAGAATCTCCTCTGCTTACTGCACAGTGTTTATCCAGCATGTGGGTATAGAAAACAACTTTCAAGCGCAGTGCCACTGGCTCCTAAGGCCCCCTGGTGACTTGGCAGCTGTATTTTTATTGCTATAATTGCATCTGTCATTCTAACTTCTGAGAAAAGGAGGCTGTGGAAAGTGAGGTGGCCCACAGGATGCCAGAGCCCAAAATGTCCATGTTTCAAGTTGTTTGAAATACAATTCAAAAGTTGGTTCTGCTGCCCAACATTTTTGTTATTATTTTCCCTGTGCAATATAGCTCTAAACCTTTAGTTCACATTAGCAAACACATTCACGTGTGTTTTGCTAGTAAAAGTTAAGTAGTCCACCACTGCAGGCAGGCGGCAGTCAGCAGAAATAGCCTGCAGTACTGAATTCTAACCACTGCGCCAACATAACAATTATAAGTAATAAATAGCCTGCTTTGGCTCATTTTTACCTTTTTACCAGGGAGACTTTTAGCCTATCCTATCATCCCAGTATTTTCCCTAATGCTGGCAATCTGGATAGGGATTTGGGGGTACAGTACTGTACCCAGTAGCATTGAATTTTCAGAGGGTGGTAAAAGTTGGTATCTCCTTCCTAGCTGGAGTAATCTTGGAAACGATCACTGCTTGGGTATGGTATTTACCATCCTTGAATCATCCTTGTATGAGCTTAGAGTTGTGGTTGATCATTTGCTTTAGTGAAAAATCTCATAATAAAGCACTGAAAGATCACTAATGAGCCTAATTTTATGGTCCTTTATTGGCCGGTTGCTCACTATTTGATTGCCCTGTTTTATTGCTCTAATTATATTGTTAATCGAGTTTATTACTTGTTCCTCTCCCCACCTCCTTTTTTTGATTAAATGTAGATTTATGACCCCTTTACTCTCTACCATACGGTGCTTTCACTCTCGCCATATTCTTGGCTATGAAATTAGGACTGTGTTGATTGCAAGATGAATGTTTAAGAAATAGAAGTCTCTTTGAACAAACAAATTCCCATAGGATTTTCCCTGTTGGTGAAAGGTAGGGATTGCAAGACAAGGACTTCAAAAAATGAGAGGCAGTGGTGACCATTTATTTATATTTTATGTTAAACACAACCAGGACCGTTCTTTCCACTGTGGGTTCCTTAGACTAATATGGTATTTGTTAGAATTCCTTTCCTCTACTTGCAGATAAGAACTTTAACACAAAAAGAAAAGATGCTCATGAAGACAAAAGTTACATGTCAAACAAAAAATTCTGCAAATTAAAAAAAAAGTAGATATTTTGGCGATCTTGCAGGGAGAGGTTGGTTGCATGCTCTTATTTCTATTCTCAGTTGTTTCTGTTTCAGTTAATGGCTGTCTATCCTGAAATCTGCTGGTACTTAATGCATATCAGTAGATATTTAAAGTCCATTTGCTAAACAGTTACCATCTAAAGAAAGTAATGCATATGGTATGAAAGAAAGAAACTAAAGCACATGGTCAGAAAAAAATCCAGATGACTACTAGATAAGTAAAGAAAACTAACTTTTGCTGCTGTACTTTTGAATCCTAGTGCAGAAACTATGTTGTAAAAAAAAAACCCAACCCATAAATGTTTCATGGTAACTAATCCGAATGGTTCCAACCAGATCCAATTTGACTGCCTTTGTGTTCTATTTGTAAGTTCATTTTCTTCATTCTCTCCCCTCTCCCTCTCTCTCCCCCTCCTCTCTATGTGTGGGTATATGTGTGTCTTTGTCTCACCTGTTAATAGACCAGAATATAGCTGCATCTGGCTTTCTTGCACTTTCACTGTTTTGTTTTTTTCATTTGTTGAGCAAAAAGACATACTTAAAATTAAATGAAGTCAGCACTCCAGATTTACAGATTTAACTGTAGATTTACAACTACAGTTTTAGAGAAAGATTAATTGTATCAAACAGAAATAGGAAATTTACAGCCCTCTAGATCTTGCTGATTTATCAGTCTCACTACAATGGTCCATTGGAAAAAAATGCTTGGAAGTCAATTTCTGCAACATCTGGGGAAATCAAAGATTTTCCAGGTCTGATGTAAGAATTGCAAAATAGAAATATTTTTGGTTTATGGAGAGGATCATGTGTTGTTAAAAGAAAGGAAATTCTACCTTTTGTTGTATCTAACAATTTTAGGAATAGCTAAAAAATTAGATGGGAGGTGGAATTTTTCTTTTTCAGTTTATCTCTGGCATATGCATATTTGGAGAAGAACAACATCACAACATACCTTGCCCTCCCCTTTTTGCACAATTCTGGCAGTCACCCACTCCACACTAACAGTGTAAAGAAATACCTGTAAAAACAACTACAGGCAGGTCATAAAATTCAACCCAACAGCTCCTTAGTTAGGGCTGATATCTTGGGTGAGGGCCTATTATGCATACAAAAATACTGAGGTTTCGTAAGTCATGTGGACACCCCATGGTAGAACTGCTTCACTTCACGTGTCATTTTTAGATTTTCTAGGGAATTGAGATCTGTATGCCCTGTAACTTTTACATTTGTTCATAGCTAGCTGTTCAATGAAATCTCTTTTAGGACATTTGCCAATTCCCCAACTGTAACATCTGACTCTCTCTGGCATCCATCTTCCATGGATTTTGGAAGGATTCGCACTTTCCATTCCCTTCTTCAAAGTTATGAGCTGACACTGTTCAGGGCAAAATAAGAGCCAATATGCAACTTGTCTTTTTATAGTTGTCAACTGGCTTCTGGCTTTTGGCCATTCTCCTGGCCATTTCTTGCTTCAGATAACACAAGTAATGTTCCCCTTCTCAGGGTGACTGGATTGTTCCCTTTTCTTCCATTCTGATTTGATTGAGACTCATGTGATCATTAGTATGGGAAGAACCCAGGCAACTGGACAAACCTATGAAAAATTCTTCTGTTCTTCTGCAAGAATTTTCAATGCAACTTTCAGAAGAAGAAAAAAAACCTTTTGTTTCCTGATTTTATTACTTGCAAATAATCTTTTATTTTATTTCTTTTCTTTTATTGATTAAATTTGTTTGCCACAAGAGATAATGATCTGGACTTCCAGTTTGCAAGGCTTTGGCGGTGGCTGGAATCCGCGATCGTGCGCGGTTCCTGCTGCACTCGCCACTGGAGTGCCCCCGATCCAGCTGGATTTGGGGGCTATAGTTACCTGTAGAGGTAACTTGAAGACAGAGAGGACTCATCAGGGGTTCTGGGGAATACCAACCCCCCCTCCTCAGTTGGCTTAACTCCCTTTTCTGAAAGTGGGTGGAGCGGTGGTCAGTAATGGCCTGCCACAAAGATAGAAGCTTTCAGCTGGATAAGAATGTGCAGGAGGAAGTGAGAAAGTGAAAGTTTTGGCTAACCGGGATGACAAGTAATATTTAAATACCCTGAATTTAAGTTTTATTAAAGATACATTGTTCCCAATGAAGACGGAAGAAGCCGGCGAATGAAAGTTAAAAGGGAAAGTTTGTTTTTTTCTCACTCTCCTTCCTTACAGTGATAGCAAACGAATGGGAGAAATCGGAAAAACCTTGTTTTGCCATCAGCATAATTAAATTGAAAATTGAAGCTAAGGGGACAATAAAGATTTCTGAGCATTGAAAAAAAAACCTTTTTTTGCTATAAGTGGAAGGGGGAGAGGAAAAGAACTAACATTAAGATTTTCTTGGAGGAGGCTGCTTGGAATTTATAAGATTAGAGTGAAATTGTAACAAAACTTCTAAAAGATATATTTCAACTGGAGCTTTATAACTGAACTATAACCCCAGGAAGAGAAAATATAAAAAGAAAAAAAAGTGCTAAATGAAACAGACTGTGTGTATTTGGATAGCTTGGTAACTTTGGGACTTTTGGAAATTATTATTTGAAGACTAAAAATATTTGGGTTGCTTAAAAAAACTTTCTACAATGGCACTACTTGTTGATGAACTGAAAATTGAATTTAAAAAGTTAAAAGGAGAGGATCAAGAAGGTAAGAGCTCTTCTGGATCTGTTTTTCCATTTTTTAGAAATGGCGATTTATACCTACTTCTACAAGAACAAGAAGATTGGGATGAAGAAGAAGCCCTCTTTAATGAACAAACAATTTTAGCCGGGGAAGAAAAGGGAAAGAGGGGAAGAGAGAATGAGAATTTAAGACTAAAAAAAAAACCAAAAAAGGGAAAAATAAGATGAAAAATCGATATAATGTTAGAAAGCAAAAGAAAAGAGAAATACAGAAGAAGGTGAGATTAAGAGACAAAGGAGTAAAAAGACAGGACTGGAGAAGAAAGGAAGGGAAAAAGGGAAAAGAAGTTATAAAGGTTTTAAAACAAGATGTAAAGAAACAAGATCTATTCAGAGATAGTGGGTAAAAGTATGATTAAAAAAGAGATTCTGCAAAGTACATAAGATTGTATTGTTGTATTTATATTTGAAATAATGTTAGAAAATTGGATTTAATAATAGAGCTTAATTTGCTATGGATTATTGTTTTAATTATATTATAAACTTATTATTCTTTTTTATTTTATAATATAGTAAGTAGTTTCAGAGCTGTACTAAGCAGAACCAGAATGAAAAAGATATATTATTTTAAGTGTTCAATATAGGAGAAAGATTTAAAAGTGTGATACTTTAATCTGTGATTAACAGGAGAAATTTTGTGTTAATGAGAAAAGATATAAGAAAATTGAAATAGAACAGAAAAAAAAGATATACTAGGAGACAAGGGGGTAAAGGCAGGATTGGAGAGGAAAGGAGGGACAAAGGGAAGAAAAGTTACAAAGGTTTAAAATAAGATGTAAAGAAACAAGATCTATTTAGTGATACTGGGTAAAAATATGATTAAAAAAGAAAAGTACACAAGATTGTATTGTTGTATTTATATTTGAAATAATGTTAGAAAATTGGATTTAATAATACAGCTTAATTTGCTATAGATTATTGTTTTAATTATATTATAAACTTATTATTCTTTTTCTATTTTATAATATAGTAAGTAACTTCAGAATGCACTAAATAGAATCAAATGAAAAGTATATATTATTCTAAGTGTTAAATTTAGGGGAAGATTTAAAGGTATTATATTTCAATCTGTGATTACAGGGAGAAACTTTGTTGTTAATGAGAAAAGATAAATAGAAAACTGAAATAGAATAGATAAAAGATATACTAAGAGACAAGGGGGTAAAGATAGGATTCGAGAAGAAAGAAGGGAAAAAGGGAAGAGAAGTTACAAAGGTTTAAAATAAGATGTAAAGAACAAGATTTATTCAGAAATAGTGGGTAAAAATATGATTAAAAAAAAGAGACTCTGCAAAAGTAAATGAGATTATATTGTTGTATTTATACCTGAAAATGTTAGAAAACTGGATAATAATAGAGTTTAATTTGCTATGGATTATTGTAATTATATTATAAACTTATTATTCTTTTTTATTCTATAATATAGTAAGTATCTTTAGAATGTACTAAGCAGAATCAGAATGAGAAAAGTATATATTATTTTAAGTGTTAAATTTAGGGAAAAGATTTAAAGGTGTTATACTTCAGTCAGTGATTACAAGAGAAATTTGTGTTAATGAGAAAAGATAATAGAAAATTGAAATAGAACAGACAAAAGAAATATGTAAATGATTTAAATTGAGATGAAATAAATAGAATAGAATTAAGAGAGTGAAAAGAGGGGAGAAGCTATATAGAAAATGTAGAATGGTAAATAAGATATGAAATTGGATAAAAAAGTGAGCATGATTTTGAATTATGTCTGTATAAAAAGATGTAACCCGGGACTAAGCCGCTTTCCAAAAAGAAGTTTGATGTTTTGATGTTTTGTGTTTTGTTTGTGTATGTTTGTTTATTGAAAACTAATAAAAATTTTGGAAAAAAAAAAAGAGATAATGATCTGAAAAAATTCTGCCTAAGGGCAGGTTCCTCCCTGAAAGAAAATAAGTGTCATCTAGGATTAATACATTGCAGTCATTGCATTCAAACATGTCCTCCCTAGAGAAGAGGACTTACTTCCTTTCCCTGTTTCTGCAAGATTTAGAGTAGGAACAAGAGGTGTCTTGTCTTCCTACTGCTGCCACTAATTACTTGGTGTTTCTTTAGAATTTTTTTGGGGGTACTAAATATGACTTTGGCCAAAGCTATCATTCTAATTTCACTGCGAGCTTTGTATACATGTATTCATCTTGGCTGTCCCCCCAAAACCTTGGGAAAAATAATTTGATTCAGATCTTTTTCTAATGAAATTATAACAATTCTTTCCTAATTTTATATCAATGCATGCTGATAACAGCACATGCTGACTTTTATCCTCTCTTTTCATTGATCTGGAAGTGGCTGTCTTTTCAGAACTTTTCTGCTTCTTCTAAAATTAACTTTTCAGCAAAATATTGTTGCAGTTGTTGCTTTGAGCCTAGTTTAAAGGGGGAGGGGGAGTGGCAAAATCTCCAAAGTGGCCTAGAGCAGGGGTCTCCAACCTTGGTCACTTTAAGACTTGTGGAGTTGAAGTCCAGGACTTCAACTTCCAGTCTTAAACTCCACAACTCTTAAAGTGGCCAAGGTTGGAGACCTCTGGCCTAGAGGCAATATGATAGAGGCAATATAAGAATAAAACAAGGAAAAGATATGGGGTATGTATGCCATCCCTGCAAGGCTGTAAATTCCATTCTGCAGCCCTCTCAGGAGTTTCCTGCTTTCCTCAGAAGGACCAAAGCTACACTCCTGCAAGGGTGGACTTTGTATCTCAATGCTGCAATATTGTTCAAGTCACTCTGATTTCCTTTGATGCACCCCATTCTGTAGATGTCACTGGTTTTCTATTTGGTTTATTAAAATTCTTTTTCAAAAAACAAAACAAAGATGTCCTTAATTCAGTTTCTACCATCCTTAAAACCCAGGGCCCCTCAGGCCATGGCCCAGTACCATGGCCATGGCCCATTCAGAACCGGACTGTGTAAGTTCCACTTGCATTAGCAGCAGGAGACTACGCATATGTGCAGCCAGGGGTGGGATTCAAATTTTTTAACAACCAGTTCTGTGGGCGTGGCTTAGGTGGTGGGTATGGCTTGGTGGTCATGTGACTGGGTGGGTGTGGCTTGGTGGGCATGGCCAACTCAATATCATTCACATGGAGGCACACATCTCCTTGCCTGGCCTCTCATAACTGTGGGGATGCTGCAACAGTTGTAAGTGTGAAAAACGGTCATAAGTCACTTTTTTCAGTGCCATTAACTTGGTCACTCCACACAAGCAAAGTACCAGCAAAGAAGGGGGGAAAAAAACTCCAGAGAACTTCCTGAGACAGGAAGTCTAGTCCTGCCAAGAATGTCATAATTGTTAACGGAGAGGCAGTTTCTGGAAGCAACAGGATTAGGCCAGTAATTTCTTCGAACAACCCGTTCTCCGAACTGTTTAGAATGTTAACAACCAGTTCTAGAGAACAGGTGTGAACTATTAGCACGAGTGGCAGGTGCATGGAACCATCCCCTCCCCCTCTGCTGGTCCACCAAGCTGGAAACCATTGTTAAACTATACAACTCCTGTCACCCAAACCATGCTGACTGTGGATTATAGGAACTGGATCCTAATAATATCTGGTTGAATCACGTTTGAGGAACCCATGTAAGATCTAATCTGGGTTGGTTACCTGGATCAGGGATTTAGTCTTCTGAGCTTTCGTGCTCAAGCCCATTCTCAGAGAACTTCTGTCTCACCAGAATGTGGTCCTGGTGACCAACCCAGATTGGTTCCTGCAACAATATCCTGGGGCACATATATCTGCCTTCAATCATGGGCTTGTGTAACTTCAAGGTTCCATTGCTTCTTAATGTCAGCGCCAACATATAGGAATGCTTAAGAAGAAAAACAGACAATTGGCATCTATTTCAAACTAAATTGCCTGGTAGTATTTTTATGCTCATTATGGAATATGACACATGGTGTTATTTGACTGCATGTAATCATCTATTGAACAGAATTGAATTTAAAGTAATAAAAATGGAAAACATTGCTAGCAGGGGGTCTCAGAAAGAAGCAAATTGATACTTCTAGAAACACTCCACGGGGATAGAAAACTGCAAAAATCCAATCAAAGGAAAAGCTTGTAATAAAAACTACAGTTTACAGCAAACAAAAGGGAAACACAACCAGAAAAGATTGGTAGAAACCTATTCGGGGGTGGGCTGGTTTCCACCTAATTTAAATACAGATCTAAAAATCGGATTTGAAAATAGTATGTATTTTTTCTTAAGAAATGTCATCTTGGTTACTTCTATGGAACCTTTCTGTAATTGTTTTACTGTAAAAGCCACTGTAAAATCATCACTTTTACTGACACTTGTATATATTATTAGTCTTGTAATTCACTTGGGAACCAAAACATATGAAGGAACTCAGGGTTGTAAGGACAGTTCTTTTAGTCCCAAGGCAAACTTCTTGGGACTTAAAAATGTTGGACGTCCCAACATGTTGAAAAGGGTTATTGGCTGCATTAGGAAGAACTGTGCCATTCTCAGGAGGTAAGGGCAATATTTTTGCCATTTCTGTTTTTATTGTTTATTTTAGTAGCACAGCTATTTTAGTCGCATAGTACTTATTTGAATCAGAATTTGAATTATTATTCCTTTTTTTACCAAGATGACTGTTGCAATGATTGAAAATCTTACAGGTTGGATCCAAATTCAGTCATGCTTAAAATAAGTATCCTTGAAATCATTGAAACGATACTGGAAGTGATTTGTCTGTCTCACTGTTTCAGTGTGTGTGCTTTAAATAGTTGTATCTGCAAAGTAGCTCTCCCTTCTTCCAAAGTTGGTTTGACCCTAACCTTTAATTTTCAAGAAAAGATTAGGTTTTCTGCCAAAGTGAGAGAAATAAGAATCAGTTCTTCTGGCAGAGACGGAGACTACACTAAGCACAACCCTAAATCTGATTTCAACCAACTTATTGAAAATGAAAGTTTTTAGTTTTTTTGTAAACAAAATAGGATAAGCAGTAGATGGGAAATCTCAATATTTCCAAAAAGTGTCACTCTCATCAGGAGTAATCCTTTTGGTTTCTATTGTATTTGAGCTAGTTACACAGTGGGGCTCACAATTCTGAAGACTGGAATTAGTATTTTTTCTTTGATTGCTATATTCATATGCTGCCAGGCATCAGAATATTCAAAGGCAATTGGCAAGCCAAATTAATTAGGAGCTAATAGACTTGATTTTAAAATAGAGAAAAAGAGGGCAAGGTGAAAATAAGAATTGAAATACCAAGATCAGCTCTTTCACAAAGGATGTGCAGGGGAAAACTACAGAAATAGGAAGAGCCAAATAATAGCTAGGCCTAAATACTGTATAAAGACCACTTCTGAAGACACAGGACTTTAGGCTCCTTCTTAGATCCTTTCATTGCAAAAAAGCAAAGAAAACCAGTCTTCACTTACTGAGTGAAACAAAATGTGGATGAATCCTGATAGATTCATTCATCCTCCGGTGCCTCCATTATGTGTTGGCTTTCAGGTATCTGATTTTCTTCAACGTTCAGTTTTCCACATTCCCCTTATGTTTAAAGCTCTTAAAAAAGAAAAAAAACCTTACAATGTTAAATTATGAATAAGAAGCACTTTGCAGCTCTCTTTTGTAAGCAAATATCAGACATAACCCTTCCTTGCCTTCTGCAGAAAGCCTTCTGCACTGAGAACTATATCACACCAAATATGCAATATTTCCACACAAAAATCCAACTTTTCCACCCTTGCTTTTCCTATCCATGTTTGATCCCAAGCACAGATCAGACACTATATCCCAGTTTCTGGAGTGCATTTACTGTGACACTAATTTTTTCACATTAGCTTCACTTGTATTAACACTTTTCCATTATTTATTAGTTAAGATGCTTATATTCTGCAGCTCTAGGAAGGACGTTTCAAGGAGCTACAGTTGTTTGAGGAAAGGCTGGATGGTTTGGAGGATGGAGGAGTAAAAGACATTATAGGTCAAAGCCATTGGTTATGATTCAATGCAAATTTAAAAAGGAGACTTAAGGCTAGGTCCCACTGGCTGACGGATGCCAAATGTATGCAAAAAGGACACAGCGGACGAGCAAAATTTCGGGGGTGGCTCCATCCGTTGTCATCTGCCCTCAAAAGTGGTGAAAATTTGCATAAACAGAACGGAAAAGAACAGAAAGGAACAGACGGGGGTAGTATGTAGCGAGGATGTTAAGCAGATGTTCATAGGAAGCCTAGCGGATGAAAACGGATGACACATCCGAAGGGCTTCCAGGGGAGAATTGCGAAGCGGACGCATAGCGGAAGGGGTGCATGTGTAGCGGATGATGTGGATGCATCACGGACGCCTAGAGGAAGCAAAGCAGATGCATAGCAGATGTATATCGGATGCAAAGTGTTCATTGCACCTGCGGGGAGGATGAATTGCGTCAGCTCCGTGGATATAAAAGGATGCAGCTCGCACGCAGTCAGCATTCAGAGGAAAGACGTGCTGCCACAGACATTTTCGAACACCATTGAGTTCGCTTCAGGGAAGAAGAGGAAGCCTGCTGCCTACTCCTGCAGCCCTGGCAAGAAGGACGAACACCATTCCCACCCCCTGCCACTGACGTTTAAGCTGCTGCGTGCTTCTGCTTGCTGCTAGGTATTGTGCTTGGTGATGTGCTGTGTGCTTCTCCTGCTGCTGTGCTTGTGTCCTGCTGTGTGCTGCTGGTGCTATCTCCTGCTGCTGCTGCTGCTTGCGACTGCTTGCCTGACTGCTACTGCTACTGCTGCTGCTGGTGGACCAGCCCAAGGCCCTCAAGCCCTCTGCTCAAGCCCCTGAATGCCCTGCGCTCAAGCCCCTCCAGGAGGAAGAAGCAAGGAAGGAGAAGGAAGAGGAAACAGTACACCCTTTCCGAGGAGCATGAGGAGAAGTGCCTGGAATGGTGAGGAATGAGTACCTGTGGAGAAAGGCCACAGACTCCTATCGCAACACCAGAGAAGCAGGCAGCTGTGAGAGACAAGGAGAAGAGCCTGGCTTACACTTCCAGAACTACACCTGGATGTGGAAGCAAATGCCACACGGTATGGAAGCTACACCTGAGAAATCTGGCCAGCCGCTGTCAAAGCTCACTATCGGGAGATGTTACATCATGCCAAGTGCAGCTTCCTGAGCCAGGTGAGTCCCGCACTGAGGAGCAGCCTCTCTGACAACCCTCTCTCTCAGGACAGCTCATCAGACAAGCCAGTCCTCTTCCAGCGGGCGCTTACCCTTCCAAGAGGTGTTTAGGACACCTTTTTACCCCCCTGTTTTTCCCCCAGGGGGGGGGCCAATTTTGTCCTACGGGGGGGGGAGGGCCCATTGGCGGGGGGGGGAAACCCCCCCCCGGGGGGAAAACAAAAGGTCTTTGCCCCAAACTTCCCCCATGCCAGAGACTGAGTGATCCCTTCAAAATGGAGGAGAAGCGGCAGCCACCAGAGACCCAACCCACACCCACCCCAGCTCCACCTCCACAGAAAGCAGCAGAAGGCAGAACTGGAGGCCAAGCCACACTGTCCTCTTGAGACTCAGGAACACAATGCAAAACCCGACATCTTCTCTCTCAGCTGGTCACGAGCAATACATACTATCCTCCAACCGGAGCCCGTTCATCACCTACGTGAGCCAGACCCTCATGACCTGCCAAAAGAGCCCAGTACCAGGTGATGAGCAGAAGATAACAGCACTTCTGCACAAACCCTCCAGGCCCAGCTGAACCTTGCCCGCACCCGTCCAGGTCTGCTCCCCCACCCAAGCGATGTCACAGCTTCCATAGGCTCCAATAAGCCCTACTCACCTACAAAGCTAGCGCAGTACCAGCACTCCATTCACAGCAGATGGCAGCACCTTCCCATCCAGCACAGGTCATCTACGGCAACGCACTAGTATGCCTCACCATTCCCAGCGCTAGACTCATCGACCACTTCCCAATTCTAAGTACCCTTCTCCAACCCCACTATGCCATACACATACAACAGACAATCTGTATCACATCAGATCATGTGGGTCGTAATCCAATTCCTGACAAAGCCGCTACTCATAGTCCACGGGACTTGACTAGCTCTACTGAGACCGCTTTCTCTTGAACATACCATTCCACTTTGATTGACTCCGGACCGCAGCCTCCAAGGCGCCTCAGACCGCACTCAGCACCACAGCCACCCCACAAGTCCCTGGCCGTTGAACAGCTGAGACCATAAGACATGGCCTCAGAGTGACTAGAATAGTGCCAGAGAGACTAGGAGTTTACCTGTCACTTTATCTTTGCTTTGACACACTTAGCGTTCATTTTGCTAGTTAATAAGAGTCATACAGTTTACTTTAGACAGTTATTAATAAGGTTAAATCTTGCTTCACACACTTTTCATTATTACTAATTAAAGTGTTGGTGAAAATTTGTAAAAAAAGGTTAATCCTTTGCATGCTTGTGGATAGTAGATGTTGTGGTAATAAAAAGGTATAGGATCATCGTGGGGAATGCGGTTATAGGATAGCTGTGCGCAATAATAGATTTGAACCGTGATTACGCAATTGGGGCACTAGGCTAAGCTATAGTTGCCTTACAGGGATCAGGAGCGGATAGTTTCTGGATCATGACTAGGAGCAGCATCGCAGCTGCCACAGCTCATGGGACTTATTATCACCCTCCCAGCTGCCACACATTGGTCCTTTTTTATCTAATAACAATTTATTCATTGATCAAAACACTTTCAAAAAAACAAAGCTCTTATTATGCCCTTCTTCATTGTGGACCACTCAACATACATGGCAAAATCTCATCAGTGTTATGGAAGGCTCAAGAATCATCCATTTAATCATCTTATAATCCTGTCTATGCCACTCACTGTTCCAGGGGAGTATCACCAGGTTTTCAGTAGGTGCGCTGCTCGTTCCACTTCACAGTGAGCTCTGTTGGGCTTGTACCATCCACAATGTCTATCATGTTTCGTCCTTCCTCCATTTCACCAGTCTCCCATGTCCCCATTCCCTTGGACAGTCCACAAGCTGTTTACTCAACACTGGGTATGGCGTGCAGCATAGATGATGCAGGATGCAGGCAAGCTTCCACGAATGCTCCCACAGTCTGTGGGTGATGCTGCTATTGTGAGAAAGTACCTGGAACCTGTTGGCCTGGATGCAAAGGCTCTCCACCACCCCATCTTGCCCTGGACAGCCTGTAGTTGAAGATCCTCTCTCAGGGGAGGTATCTTGAACTGTAGGGCTCAATGAGGTAGGTTCTGAGGGAGAAGCGACTCATCACCAATGATGAATGGGCACATCTTGTGGTCATTGGTAGGGGTCTGGATCTGGAAACCCATTGATGAGGTTCTGCATTCCAGCCCATCCTTGGGCGTACACTGCGTTGGTATACCTGCTACTCTAAGCTGACCCGTTCCTGAAGCCATCATGTACATGACTTATAGTCAGCTCAACCATGGCAAAAGAGGTTGATACTGAAGAAGCCCTTTCGCTTCCTCCCTCTTTCCGTTTTCAGCTGCAGCAGATGTGAGTTGTGGGATGTCCAGAGAGATGCCGAGAGGATACCAGTGGACGTTTTTACAAAAAAGATGACAACGAACTCAAGAACGTTTGTTGCCCGTATGATGTCGCGGATGTTACATCGTACAAGGCGGAAAGTTCATCCGTTCAAAAAGTTTTGTGCAGCTCAAAACTTCTTGGGCGGATGAAATCTCAGTGGACGGATGCTCAATGGATAGAGCGTATGAAATATGTATGCAGTGAGTACACAATGGATGCATCGCGTTTTCCAACGGATGGCAAGCTTTTTTGTCCATTTTACATCCTGTTTGCATCCGTTGGTGCAGTAGGATATGGGCTTAAGGTATTTTAAGAACATGGCACTTGTTCTATAGACATCACTGAGGTTTGGACACCTGTTTTATTTGTACACTCTTTCGTTGGGGAGGTTCATAAATATGTATTTTCAGTTGTACCAGTTTGAGCTTTTGATAATTATGTTAACATCAAGTATTTTATTTCTTAATCATATAATGGCACTTCAAAGAGGAACTTAAATAGATAAAGACTTTACCTATTTTAATGCATAAATTAATAAGGAATAATTATGAGAATCAGTTTAATGTAGTAATGTACTTTGCAATACTGAAGTAGGGAGACCGAGGTTCTGCAAAAGTCTTCTCTTGGGTATGGAAAGTAGCTGGGTCACTTGGGCCCAGAGCAGTGGTGGAATTCAAAGACTTTTACCACTGGTTTGGTGGGTGTGGCTTGGTGGGTGCACTTTGCATGCATGCACACACTTTCCGTGCATGCATGCACGGAACACACACTTTGAGCAGGCACAGAAGCGTTTGTGCAAGCACAGAGGCATTCCTACTCACATTCTGCAAACCTGCACTCTCCCGGTCGCTTCAGCAGCTGCCACGCAACAGTTTTCTGTGCCATGCAAAGCAGATGCACTTCAAAAGCAGAAGATAAAGGTGCATATGGGCTGGTGGGCGGGCCCAAGAGCAGAGCGGTGGAGAGAACTGGTTCAGTCTCCACTGTTCATTGCTGCTACCGGCTTGGCAGAACCGGGTTGAACCGGTAGAATACCACCACTGGTCCAGAGGTGATATTCAGTAGGTTCTAACCAGTTCTGGAGAACCGCTAGTGGAAATTTTGAGTAATTTGGAATACCACCTCTGATTGTCCCCACCCTCATCTATTCTCTGCCTCCTGAGTCCCAACTGATCGACTGGATCTTCTTTTGTTGCCCTGCACAGGCGAACAGAGCTGAAAAGCATGTTAGTGGGGTGGGGAGAGAATGAAAATTTTACAGTATCCTTTCCCTGCCATGCCCACCAAGCCATGCCCTCAGAACCGGTAGTAAATGTTTTTGAATCCCACCACTGCTTGGGCCATATTCTCACAGTCCAAAACAGCATTGGATTCTACATTCAGCTGGTTGAAAAATGAATGATGGTGCATTGATAGCTTTATTGTAAGAATTCCCAAGCCCAGTGCAGAAAGGCAGAGCCTACACCAAGTGGGACAAACAAAGAAGGCATTCATAAAGAACAATGTGGTTTATATGAGTTCTTATAAATTTGAATTCTGTGTGCTTTGCAAACAAAACAATATCATCTTTAGGGTTGAGTCAGACAAACAGAAATGTCTCTTGGATTATGTTTCTGCCCAATTGCCAGAGATTTTGATCATAGTATAGTCTTTGAGCCAGCACATTTTCTCTTTTCCATTCACTGTCTCTTATTGCATGCCAGTTCTTGGAAGTTAATCAAGGGTGTGCTGCAGCAGTCTTGTTGCCTATGGTATATACTGTATAAAGGAAGCATGGCTTAAGCTCAGCTTTCTGGATAAGGGTCTTGAGCTAGAATCAAACTGATTTTGAATGTAATAAGAAAATGTGGTTTAGGAAGGCTAATATTTCGTCCCAAAGTTGGTATATAAGGAACTGAGGCTCATTTCCAGCTATATGCCAGAGAAATTGTGTCAGCCTTGGTGGAATGAATTTGATGGAAAACTGGAACAATAAATTTGAGCCCAAATTAATTTTTATGCATTGCATTCCAGATTTGTTGGATTTTCATGGGATGGGCAGCTATACAAATGTGATGAATGAATTAATAATCTCTATGCAGCATAGCCACTGGTTATACCATTGAAATTTATGGGACCTAAAGCACAATAATTCTGGAAGACAATAGGTTGAATTGGGTTAGATTTTTCTCTTGGATATTCTGCACCCCAAATTCTTGCCAAGGTTAGTAATGATGGAGTTAACTGAGAGATTTTATTTTCATCTCTTCTGTAAAGCTTTTCCAGCAAAGGTTGCAATTACACTATACAAAGCATTGCTAATTAAAATCCAGACCTGAGGGTTGTTTTTATTATTATTATTTTACCCCTTTTCCCTTCATTTGCTCCGGCTTGATAAATTTAAAATCATTCATAGGGCATTCTGCCTTTTAAATGCAAGACCTTTGTCAGAGCAATCCTTGGGATCTCTTTCCTACAAGGAAAGAGGGCACCTGGGGGGCATCTGCTGATAAATGGGTCCAAATTTTTGCAGCTAATTGTGGCTTCCTGACTGTGATACTTTTCAAGTTAGACTTACTATTTGCTCTCTTTAGTTAAAGATAGTTGGAGAATCTGGAGGCTTTCCAGAGAACCAGTCTCTTCCCAGTCAGAAATGAACAAAATTTATTGCCATTTTTGACAGGCTTGCATGATAAAAAAGATATTTAATGTGATGTTTGATAGAAGCCAGTTTCCAGTCCTCAAGAACAATACATTTGTTGACAGGACAGGGGCAGGAAGGAGGGTATCTCAGATTTTAAAATGAGAACGTTACTATGGACTTTGATTATTATTTGTTTGTTTGTTTATTTATTTTTATGCCTTTGATTTGTGGCAACTACCTGGGCAAATCCCTATAGTTTTCTTGGCAAGGTTCTTCAGAAATGGCTTGCCCTTGCCTGCTTCCTAGCATTGAGAAAGAGTGTCTGGTCCAAGGCCAGCCAGCATCTCCTGGTCTTGTGCCTTAATTGCTACACCAAATGGACTCTAATGTAAATTACACTATGTACGCATGTAAAAAACGATTAGGTATCTTTGAAGTGTATGACGGTCCAATTGTCAGATATATATCATCTTTGTTCACCAATTTGTACAATATCTTTCATGGTGTAGTGTAGAGAAGAGATTCCCTCCTTTCCATTTCTATTCTGTTATTATTTCCAATGCCATATTACATTATTCAGAGACACTTCCTTATCAAATAGAGAAACAGAATAAACACGAGTTGGCAAAAAAACAGTGGGAGCAGGACAACTTCTGATCAGTGGTGGGATTCAAAAAATGTTACTACTGTTCTGTGGGCGTGGCTTGGTGGGTGTGACATGGCTTGGTGGGTATGGCAGGGGAAGGATACTGTAAAATCTCCATTCCCTCTGCATTCCTGGGGGAAAGTTACCACTGGTTCTCCAGAACAGGTCAGAGCCTGCTGAATACCACCTCTGCTTCTGACTTCTCGCCACCTTCTCTATTGAGTTTTCTTGTGGGAGCTAACCTTTCTTCCTTCCTTCCTACCTACCTACCTACTATTTCATGCTGAATTCTATCACTGTGGCGTCTATTCATTCTCCATTCTATGCTATCTTGAGGATCCATGAGACAAATTTGAATAAATTTGGCTTGCTGGTTGGGGTCTGTCATGTCTGATGTAATGATGGATTTGTCCTTGAATAATCATGTAAGGATTTCATCCATTTCTCATTGGAAGGACTTCTTTGGCACCAAAGGATTTCCTTGGGAAGAGGCAGTTGTGTCATCTGATGTTCTTTCTAATACTGTTTTCAACTGATCCATCATTGCTATATGAACTGAGGATTTCATTAGGTAGATGTGGCAGATTGGTGGTTTGTCCAGAGAAAAGGAACTCATGGTGAGGGAAGACTTTGACCATGGCACCAATATCAGCAGAAATTCTGCATTGTGCAAGTCCTGCATTTTGATTTGCTCTTTCTTTGTTGATGACTTGTTGTTGAAGATGGATATTGTCGGGTTGAGAGACTCTTGCAGAAATTAGTGATTGCCACATATTCCCAAGTCGATCTACTGCTTTCTCCTCCATCTTTTCTCTTCTCATTCTGTATTTTTCCTTGGGATTCTGGAGAGGGGCAGGCCTTTCATCCTATGTTTTTCATCTCTCTCCTCCTCGCCACACACTGACATTTGGTGTCATGTCTGGACCATGATGTCCCCCCTCTCTTTAAACATGGTATAAGCATGCTGCTGATATTTTTATTTTAACTTGTTTTTGCCACACAATATTGCACATTGCAGTTCTCACTGTAGAACCAATTAGAATTCCTGCTGACTTCTTTAATGAAGGGTAGGAGGCTGTAAGGGACAGTTTAAAAGTAGGATCAGTAGCCTTCTGAGGGCTGAGGTGGGACTGGTCTACCTGATCTCCAGTGACTGAAGAAGGGAGCCAGTCTATACTCAATTTTAGATTAGAAAGTAGTTGAAAAATGAAATAGTATGGGCAAGAGTTAAGGACTAATGGCTAATGTATTTAAGTGACACCAGAGTGATTTAGTTTCCACTCGATCTGTAGCCCCAGCAGCACAGTTGGTGACTTTCTGACTAACCTATCTGACAGGGTTGTGAAGAAATATAGGAGGATGACCGTTAATTATGTGCCTTGAATGACCACTAAGTATGTGCCTTGAACAAAGATGGGATATAGATACGTGTGCATGTTTGGGTCTCAGTGAAGGGGCAGGCAAAATAATTAAAATATCGAGATCTTTCTTCAGTCACCTTAAAATGGTTGCTTCTTTAAGAGTCACAATTCCTTGCTGCTGGGTGGGGGAGGGAATAGGTAGAGAATTGTGAGACTGCCTGGGAAACTGTCACAGAAAGTTTAAGATGATGTGATTGCTGGAGCAGCTCAACCACAACAGCAGCTGAAACAGATGCAATTTCCCCAAATTTAATTACCTTGGGAGTCCTGGGTCTCAGACCTTTGATGCTTTCTGTATGTTAGCTGATTTGAGGTATCTTGTTCAAAAGTTGTTGCTCTACGATTCTACCCAATTAATGGTAATGTGAGCAGAACCGAAGTCATGTTGGATGGCCCATTGAATTAAATAAGGAAGTGTGTCTCAAACTCAGTAGCTCTGCTAAATAAGAAAGTGTTCCAGTTTGTGCACAAGAGAAAAAAAAGAAGATGAGGCTAGAACAATGAGGAATTGTAATAAAGTGCTGAGGTGGTCAGAAATCGTGTAACTGCTTTTGCTAGATAAGGAGCCAGCATAAACCTTCGAAATATATGTGTCAATTTGAAAACAGAAAGAATGTGAGCCAAGCCCTCGTACAAGGGGGTGGACAGTAGGTTATAAAAATGCTGCTGAATTTTGCTCTGGGTTCCTTCAATGCCTGAGGGAACCCGTCTCTGCAGACACATGAATAAACTTGTTTTCCTTGGATCAACGAATCTTTTGATGTTTTTTATCTGCTTCCACCTCACAATTTGGCGGTCAAGCGTGGGCCCCGACCAGAATTTCGACTGGAGAAAAGGGACTGGTAAGTGTGGCACCACTGCCTCCCATTGTAGTGGGGCCTCTCCTTGTCTTAGTTGGATCCTAGGGGAACTGCACTCAGCAGACGATCCTTGGAAAAAGAAGAGAGAGAAGCTGGCCTGACGTTCCAGGAGTGTTGTTGATCACCTGAAGTAGGGACGCCCACACTCCTTTTCTCTCCGGAAGACCAGGGGTGTATCAGGTGAGTTTGTTGCCTTTCGGGATAGAAGAAGGGATTATACTGTCCTTAAAAACTCTGGGAATCCAGTGACTGCTGAAGCGGACAGTATAAAATCCCTGAGTTGGAATCTCTGGGAGATTGTTGGCGGGTAGCATGGAGAATGGGAAAAGGGACAAAGCAAGTGTGAGACTTCCAAGAGGGAACGAGTATAGAGATAGAAAAGACCCGAGAAGGCCCGATTCCGACTGACTCCCCGTTGGGTCAACTACTACAACAATGATTGTAGCCCCATCTGAGGACTTACACTCGGAGTCTAGAGAAAGAAGAAATGATCTACCTATGCCAAATATAGGTGGCCGAAGTATCCCCTTAGGAGACCCTGAGTTTCCTTACCACTGGGATCCCGAAGGGAATACCAGCACGTACTGGATAACTCAGTTGGAAAGAGTATATAGTGAAACACCAGATGAAGGAGCAAATACCCTATGTGGAGGCATGGTATCATGTCACTTTGAAGGTCCAGTTCCACCAGAAACAGAAGAAGGAACAGTTTGTCAGCAAGGTGGAGGAAAGCGAAACTGAGGACTGGATGGGGAGTCCACCAGCATCGGCTCCGGCAGTCCTGGCACCACCGCCCTGCCGCTCCGGTTGCCCAGGCTCCACCTCCACCTGCATATCCAGGACTCAGAAGGGAACTGGCTCAATTAAACAAGGACCAAGAGAATTTGCCTCTCAGAGGAAGGTCAGCCAATCCCGTGTCGGCCTTCCCAGTCAGAGAAGTCCCAAAATGGCATGAATGTGCAGGGGAATCCAGTCACCGTTTTCGTGGCTGTCCCCATAAAATCTGCCGAGTTTAGGGATCTGAAAAAGACCCTTCTGAAACTCCATGAGAATGCTCATGAAGTGGCGGAACAGTTGAATTGTTTCTGGGCCCAATGAATACCACATATCAAGACTGATGTATATTCTTGGACACCTTTTCACCCTCCGAAGAGTGGAATCTCATTAGGAAGGCAGCAATGGCTGCCTGGGATAGGAGACATGCAGGGCAAACAGGAGCAGTGGCTGCAGACACAAAGTTCCCCATAGCCGATCCAAATTGGAACATCATAATAAAACACTCATAGGGAGCACATGAGAGATATGAAACACATGATCATTGGAGGAATTAAATTGGCCATCCTCAAAGGGAAAACTTGACCAAAGCATTTGAATAACACAAGGAAAGGATGAGTCCCTGGGGATTTTCTTTGCTCCCTGTCCGTGAAGGGTTAACTTAAGTACTCCGGAGTGGAGCCAGAAACACCCGTGCCTTCGAGACTCTCCTGAAGATGCAATTCGTCACCAAAGCATGGCCAGATATCCAGAAAAAGATTCAGAAGACAGAGGGATGACTGATTTGGGCATGGCAGATTTGATGAGAGCAGCCCAACAAGTTTTTGTGAACCGAGACTCAGTTAAACCAACAGAAGTCTCAGATATGGTAGCTGCTGTGCAAACGGCAACCAAGAATGAAGTTAGGAAAACAGGGAGACCCAGATGTCAGATCGCGAGGCCAAGGTGGAGAGATGAAAGATCTCCCAGCAGGGAGTGGGAGACCCCCTGGTTTAGGCGAGGAGGTCCAGGGCAAACGAGGTGGTCGATTCAAATGGCCGTCCCAGAATAGAATTGCTTTCAGATGCGGGAAAGAGGGACATTTTTGCGCATGAATGTCCCAAAACCCCGGAGGAACGAAGCTATGCCCTATATGATTAGGGAAGGTTCGGCTCCCCAAGAGGGACCCGCGGGAGCCATTGGTAAATGTGTTATGGGTCCTGACCATCAGGAAATGGCTGTTCCTGATTGACACTGGTGCAAGCTGGACATCTGTATGTGATCTGGTAGAGGGAGCATGCAGGTCAAAGCAGACTTTAAAAGTGGTTGGGTGAGTGGGAAATCCCAAGAGGTCAGATTTTGGAAGAGGTGAGATTGGAATTGAATGATGTGGTTACTGAAACTGAAAATTGTATATTCCGGATTCCGGAGTGAACTTGCTAGGATGAGACTTGTTGGATGTTTTTTGGAATTGAATTGTGGGATAGAAGGAAAGAAGTTCGCAATGTGTATGTTAACAACAGAAGATGAGGAGAAGATATCATCCAGATGTGTGGGCAGGAGGTGAAGGGGTTAGTAGGATGGCAACACAGCCCATTCAGATTCAAGATACAACCAGGGATAACTAAACTGTGGACTCCACAATATTCCCTGAGTAAGAGAGGTAGGGAAAGGTTGAAACCAGTGATTGTACAGATTATTGAAACAGGGACTGTTGGAACCTACTATGTCACCGTTCAATTCACTCTGTTTTAGCAGTAATAAAAAAAGGATGGGAAATATAGATTTGTTAATGATTTGAGGAGGATCATGAGATAGTGGTTCCTAGATTCCCAGTGGTTCCTGATCCCTATACCATCTTGGGGCGGATCCCTCCCAAAGACAAATGGTTTACTGTGATAGATCTGAAGGATGCCTTTTGGGTGTGCCCCTTGGAGGAGGGAGTAGAGAATTGTTTGCCTTTGAATGGAATGATCCTGAGAGTGGAAGGAAAAAAAGTTGAGGTGGAGCGGTACTTCCTCAGGGAATATCACGAGAACCCTTTGTTGTTTGGACAGGTGTTTGGAAGAAAAGTTGGTGTCGTTTGAGAGAGAGAAAGGAATCACCCTAATTCAGTAGGCGTGGATGACTGGGTTTTGTAACTGGGGAGAAAGAAAAGGAAGTGAGAGCGGCTTCCTGTCAGTCTGTTGAATTGGCTGAAGGAGCAGGGGCTGAAAGTCTGAAAAGAGAAGCTTCAGTTTGTTTAAAAAACAAAGGTGAAATATTTTGGGACATTAATTCAGCAGGGGGTTAGGTCCTTGGACCCTGAAAGGGTGAAGGGGATCATGAGCTTGGCTCCTCCCAGGAACAAGACAGAGGTGCGGAAAGCATTGGGATTATTGGGGTACTGCAGAATTCTGGTAGACCAATTCACAGTGTTGGCACAATTTTTGCATAGAAAGTTGCCTGGGAAAGGGAGAGCGTCATAGAATGGGAGGAGGGAGATAGTGAAAGGTGGGAAGAGCTGAAGAAGGCTTTGTCAACCGCTCGGTTTTAGCCTTGCCAAACCTGAAATTAACGTTTCATTTGTGTGTGGCGGTGGGCTCAGGTAAACAGCAATTGGAGTCCTTGCCCAAAAGAGGGGGAGGCAGTACCAGCCGGTAAGCCTTCCTAAGCAAGGGTTTGGAGCCGGTTCTGAAAGGATGGCCAGTTTGTGTTCAGGCGGCGGCAGCAACACAGCGATGTTGGTGGTGGAGAGCAAAAAAGTTAACCTTTGGGGGAGCTTTGGTGGTGCATTCGCCTCATCAGGTCAACTCAGTGTTGAGCTAGCTGGCTACCACTTGGATGACCGAAGGGAGGATATTGAAGTATGAAACGCATTTTGAGAACCAGTCCTGATGTGGTAATAGGGACAGACAAGAATCTGAATCCAGCAGAATTCTTGAGGGGAAGAGGCAGGAGGCGTGGGAACGCGAAGACCATGATTGTCTATTGCAAGTGGATCTCATGACCAAGATTAGAGAGGACTTGGAAGAGACTCCATTGGAGAAGGGAGAGAGGTGGTTTATATAAATGGATCTAGCAGGGTGGAAAATGGAAAGCGAAAATCTGGGTTTGCAATAGTAACCGGGGAAGGTGAGGTAATAGAGAAGGGGTCACTCCCAGCTGTTTGGTCAGCCCAGATATGTGAATTGCTTGCCCTGACCAGTGCCTTGGAATTGGCTGAGGGGGTGGACTGATTCCAAGTATGCATGGGGTGTGTGCACACGTTTGGGAAAATCTGGAAAGAAAGAGGGTATATCAAGGCGGATGGGAAGCAAAATAGAGCAAGTGCAGTTAGTAGAACAAGCCTTAGAGGCATTGCAAATCCCCAAGCCATGTATCAATTGTCCATGTGAATGCACATCAGAAGGGGAACACACCAGAGGTTGTGGGAAACCGATGGGCGGAAGAAATGGCGCGAAGGAAGCCGCAGGGGAGATAGAGTTGGTAATGATATCTTATACCAGTACTGGAAAGGAGGACGAATAGGGAGGAACGGGAAGCCAGAGAAAAAGGAAAAGTTGGAGTTGGAGAAAAGAGGGATGTGTTAAAACCCCAGAGGGATGGAAGATGCCGGAGGGAGTCAAGGTGGTGTCACCCATTGTCATGAGGGGAATATTGGAGAAAGTTCATGAAGGAGGACATTGGGGAACGGAGGCCTTGGTCATGTCCGTTAAACCTCACTATTGAGTCTGAGGATGTGGACGGTAGCTCAGAGCATCTGCTGGAAATGTTTGATTTGTTTGAAAGTAAATAAGAAAGCGCCACGCAAGAAAGAGATGGGAGGGCGATCCTAGTGGGTAGGCCTTTTCAGAGAGCAACAAATTGATTTCACTGAGTTGCCAGAAAAGGGGGGTTGGAAATATACCTGCTTGTGATCAAAGATCAACTAACGGGGTGGGTAGAGGCTTATTCCACTAGAAGAGCCACAGCTCCCACAGTAACCAAGATCTTACTAGAAAAGATTATCCTATGATATGGAATGATGGAAGCAATAGATTCAGACAGAGGAACTCATTCTACCCAAAAGGTTCTGCAAAGGGTAATGGAGTGGTGGGGGTGAAATGGGAATTACACATGCCATGGCATCCTGATTCCAGTGGAAAAATTGAAAAAAAGCGAACGGGAATTGAAGAAACACTTGAACCAAACTACAACTTGAAAATGGCTTGCCATGGACAAAGAATCTTCCTTAGTTCTGCTCAGGATCAGAACTTGTCCAGGAAAGACACAGGGGTTTCTCCCTTTGAAAATGCTGATGGGGAGACCCTATTTGACCAAACTAGGCAATCCCATACCAGAGTTCAGGGACTTGTTCCTTCGGAAATATTTGCTGGCACTGTCTGCGGTCTTTGCTTTCTCTTCACAAACAGGGACTGTTGGTGCAACGACCACCTTTGGCTGGTAGCCAACACTCAAACGAGGCTGGAGACTGGGTCCTGATAAAGACTTGGAGAAGTGAAAAACTGCAACCTAGGCTGGGAAGGTCCGTACCAGGTGCTACTGACGACTCAATGCTGCAGTCCGTACTCGGAAGGAGGCTGGACGCATTACAGCAGAGTCAAGAAAGCACGGAACTTGAGAAACCTTGGAAGGCAATCCCAGTGGACGGTCAGCCGCTAAAGGTAACCTTGAAGAAATAGCCAGCAGAAAACACATGGAGATGTTGCTGAACTCTGAAGAGAACTATTTGTTGCAACTATATTTACATTAATACATCAAAGAAGTTCACAATATGTTGGACCTGCAGGTGACTTGGGAACAGACTTGTGGGATGACAATGTGTTTCATAAAGGATCTCAAGAAGTTCTCACATTCCTTGAACATCACCAATTGCTGGTTATGCATGCACCTGCCAGGAAGAACAGGTGAAGGATTAATCCTACATGCAATTCCACTTGATCAGAACAGACTAAGACCACAGGGGCACGGGACAGAAAAATATGGTGTAGACGAAATATAACAGGAAGGATTTTTGTTCATTTAAGGGAAACGGCGTATGTGTGTTTTAGGAAAAATGAAACTAGAGGACTCCATTTAGGAGATTGGGAAAAATGTAATAAGACTTTTGATTATGCCATCATCCTGTAGTAACCATAGCTATACCAAGAGTTATCATAAATTATTTTAATCAAGATCAGTATCAGATGTGTATGCATTTTGAGGAAATGATCAATTGGACCCGAACATCACAACAGACCTATGCTATGGAAAACTTTAGGTGGGTATTGTGTGGGAAATATGCATACAGGGAGATGCCACCTTACTGGAGTGGCACATGTACACTCGGGTATGTGATACCGGTGATATATAAACTTGATGGCCTTCCCAAGGCCGGATATGTAATGAAAGAGACTCAGAATCTGGCCTTACCCAGAGACTCTGGACCCAAATTTCCCGTGTATAGATAACACCATTGGAGTAGCCATGAACTACGAGATATACATATTCCAAATAACTTCACGGTAACAATGTTCAATGATACAATAAAGAATATTAAAATGATCAACACCGAGCTTTCTGAAGTAATACAGGTTGCTTACAAAATTGGTATGCTTTAGACATTGTATTAGCTTCAAAAGGGTGTGTGTGGTGCTCTGATTCATTCACATTGCTGTGTATACATCCATGATTTCCAACCCAATATTACAAAGACAGTAAAAGTAATGGAAAGACGTATTCACTCTAATCCATTATCACAAAAGAGGTGACTCCTCATTGCCAGACCTGTGGGGAGCAATATGGTCTTGGCTTCCCAGTTTCACTTGGTTTAGATCTACCATAATGGGAATTATATTGATTATTATATGCTGTGTATTGTTGTGTTGTTGTGTTCAGTGTCTCCCTGTTGCAATAACGTGGTGAAAGATAGGGAAATCCTTGGGTTCAAGATTTGAGAAGAAAGCAGGAAGCAGAACCTCTAATGATGTATCAGAGAGAAATCACTCTGAAAGAAGCAGAAGGATCTGCTGATTGAGTTTTGAGACAAGAGTGGAAAAAGAAAAAGGGGGGATGAGCAGAACCAAAGTCATGTTGGATGGCCCATTGAATTAAATAAGGAAGTGTGTCTCAAACTCAGTAGCTCTGCTAAATAAGAAAGTGTTCCAGTTCGTGCACAAGAAAAAAAAAACAAGATGAAGCTAGAACAATGAGGAATTGTAATAAAGTGCTGAGGTGTCAGAAACCGTGTAACTGCTTTTGCTAGATAGGGAGCCAGCATAAACTTCAAAATATCTGTGTGCAATTTGAAAACAGAAAGAATATGAGCCAAGCCCTTGTACGAAGTCTCTTCAGACACATGAATAAAACCTTGTTTTCCTTGGATCAACGAATCTTTTGGTGGTTTTTTTATGTGCTTCCACCTCACAGTAATGACAACAAAGAGGTGGAATAACTAACACCCTTTGGCACTGCCCATATAAAGTACCACAGTATTGTTTCTAGTGGTTCTGAAAGTACTGGTACTTTTTGGTATAAAGCTAGAGATACAGAGATAATGTAAATTGTTGTCTTTTATCCATATCTCTCTTCTTGCTGTTGCCTGCTTGCAGTCCCATAACATTAAGCTATAACTGTTCCTTGAACTGAATGTTCCACATGCTTGTTCTGACCTGGATGTGGGAGTTGATTGAAAGTTTGCTGTGTGCAAACTAAACTACAGTAAAACCCACAATAAAACAAAAACAAAAAAAATATGGATACAGCAGGGAACCAGAATTAAAATCTGACCACTCAAAACATCCCAGTCACAAAACATCCCAGTTTATTTCCAGTTTGTTAGCCAAGCATACAGCTGAAAGAAGCATTCAGAAGCCATGATTTGTGACTATTCATCAAGGGCTTTTTGTAAATTAGGAGGGTTTTTTTTTCAGACCTTCAAAGCTAGTGTAACATTTCTGAAAATGGTGACTTTGGAATTGGAGAATCTCGTGGCTAAGGAAAAGAATATAGCATCTGGAACATTAAGATGAAAGCACTATTTGACAAGACTGAAGCTTTCTGAAGACCTTGGAGATGCAGAGTCCAGAAGAAGCCCAAGCGAGGAGAGTTTGGATAAACAGTTTGGATAAAGAATAGCTTACTAATGGCTGAAATAATTCTAGAGCTGAACTCAATAAACTGAAAGTTGATTCAAAACTATTCTTCAGGGTATGATATCTAGAACGAGTTAAAAGAGACATGTAATTGTACATTCATATTCAGAAAATTTGCAAATCTGAAGTTATTAGGGAAAAGAGGTTTAACAGAATTGCTGGGGGTGGGGAATCAAAGCCTGCTAAACATGAGGCTATCAGATGATTTCTGGGACGGAAACAGTGGTGGGATTCAAATTTTTTGACTAACAGTTCTGTGGGCGTGGCTTGGTGGGCGTGGCAGGGGAAGGATACTGTAAAATCTCCAGTCAGAGGTGGTGGTATTTGCTGGTTCTCCAAACTACTCAAAATTTCCGCTATGAGTTCTCCAGAACTGGTCAGAACCTGCTGAATACTGCCTCTGGAAGGAAAGCTTTATCTAGTGAACTTTTGCAAGACCTTTTACCAACAAAAGGTGCAAATAAGACAACATATGAGTTATGGAATAGAAGCAAGCTGGATGTGACACACACATAAAGGTGTTGGAATGCAATGCTTGTGCAAATATTCCTAAAAAAGACCAAATATTCCTAAAGAAGAAGGAACAAACTAAAATACAGAAGCTAATTAGGAATGGTGCTGACCTATCAAATAAGAATCAAAGGCATTGGGATTTAAAAATTGAAACATATAAACTCATGAAGTGTTTTACAGAAGGAGGAGGAGGAGGAGGAGGAGGAAGAAGAAGAAGAAGAAGAAGAAGAAGAAGAAGAAGAAGAAGAAGAAGAAGAAGAAGAAGAAGAAGAAGAAGAAGAAGAAGAAGAAGAATGATGATGATTCCAGATGAGTTGCAACATTTAAATAATAGTACACATCAATCGGTTTTTTTATGAGTAGCACCTGGATTTTTCCAGGAAACTTTCAAAAAGAAGCAGCACATTATAACAGAGATACAGTAATGAAAATGACATTCAACAGTCAGAAGGGGGTTATGGAAAATGAGTCAAGAATCTGAAATAACATCAGATTCAGAATGCTAACAGAACCAATCCCAGAATCAGACAATCCCAAAGATCTGGTAAAGATTTGCTAGTACATGCTACATAGCCAGAGCAAGGAAGGGACTTGATGCCAATTCATAGAAAAAGCAGAGTTCTATAACTGAGAGAGAGAAATGGATGAAAGTGATGGGATGAAAAGGAACCCTTGCACAAAAACAAAATATAGTTTAATAGAACTACCAAATAGTGAGAAAGCCATGAGTTGTAAATAGGCTTTCCAAACTAATCATGATACTCATGGAAATGTCAACACCTTGTAGGGATTGCCTGGGAGCAGAAACTAAATTAGCTATAGAAATTTTCCAACCCACTGTTGGGCTGTTGTTGACACAGATTTGTTGGTGTAAAATATGAACATCACTATAAGAATAGCAGGCTAGGAAATACATATATGCTACAGCCTTGGAAATCGGAAGCATGGTCTGTTGATAGGTTTTCTTTTCTATCAGGTTTTTCTGAAAAAGTAACTAAATCATGCAATTTGGGCTTATGACCTTGCCTGCCATCAGAAGCTGAAAGAATTTTTATTCCATATTGCATGCTGATTTAATGTGATCAGTGTCACTGCTTTGGCATTACTTAAACCTCACTGTCTCTATGTCTTAATTCCAAACTTGATGCAATTAACTCTTATTCCTCCTTATTGCTTGGTGGAATTTCTCCAGACTATTAGTGGGTAGGACAACAGGGCAAAGCAAGTTTCCTTGTCCCCATTTTGAAGCTTAGTTGGCAAAGCTCCTGGTATATTAACTGTTTGGAGCAGAAAAGCAGAAAATAGCCTCGATACCCCTGCCCATCACTGATAATCATTGACTCTTATTGCTAAAGGACCTTGTTTAAACATCTTTTGTGACCTACTTTAACATCACCAGTTCAGTAGCTTTAATAGCTATTCTGCCTGATAAAGGACAGACTGTCATTAGTGTCCTGCCAGCCTGTAGAATGACTTAGCCTCCTGTTCTTTCAGATTAGTTTTTCTTTTTTTTTATCCCTCTGGGTTTTTTTTAGTCTGTTGCCCTCTATTAGTGCAGTTTGGCAGATAACCTTTGAGAATATAGTAGCCTAGTCACACCCCTACTTATCTATACCTCTTATTTCTCTCTGTCCGATGCTGTCCCTTGTTGTTCTGCCGAGTTGCTCGTGAAGCCATGATGTGACCCTGTGGTCAAAACAAAAGATAATGTAACAGATAAGGCAACAGCATCCATAAAAACCTGCTGCTTTCATCAGAATGATGCAGGCAGTGTTGCAGGGCAAGCTCTGCTCCTTTCATACAGGTGTGCAGCCATGATACCTGTACAAAGAAGCAGGAGTGGGATTCAATTTTTTTAACAACTGATTCTGTGAACGTGGCTTGGGTGGTGGGCATGGCTTGGTGGTCATGTTATTGGCTGGGCATGGCCAACTCAATATAACTCACATTGAGGCATGCATCTCCTTGCCTGGCCTCTCATGACCGTGGGGATGCTGCAACAGTTGTAAGTGTGAAAAATGGTCATAAGTCACTTTTTTCAGTGCCATTCCAACTTTGAATTACCACTCCACACAAGCAAAGTACCAGGAAAGGAAAAAAAACTCCAGAGAAGTTCCTGAGACAGGAAGTCTAGTCCTGCCAAGAATGTAATAAGGGTTAATGGAGAGGTAGTTTCTGTAAGCAACACCAGAATGTTTCCTTCCTACCTTCCTTACAGGATTAGGCCAGTAATTTCTTATAACAACTGGTTCTCCGAACTGCTTAGAAAGTTAACAAACAATTCTAGCGAATAGGTGTGAATTGGTAGAATCCCACCCCTGCAAAGAAGGCAGGACTCTCTGATGTGTCTTTTGCTGTACTGCTACCTGAGAGGATGCCCTGAAACAATGAGGAGGGGGAAGGATGTTGTAGAATTCTGCACACCATTCTTTAGGGGGAAAAAAAGCCTGTTAGACCTTGAGAACCAAGAAAGACTTGTGGCCAGTAGTGGTATTCATATTTTTTTACTATCAGTTCTGTGACTGTAGCTTGGTGACGTGGTGTGGCTTGGTGGGTGTGACATGGCTTAGTGGGCATGACTTGATGGGCGTGGCAGGAGAAGCATACTGTAAAAATCTCCATTCCCACCCCATTCCAGGGGAACGATACTGTAAAATCTCCATTCCCTCCCATCCCACTAACCAGCTTTCCAGCTCCGTTCTCCTGTGCAGGGCAACAAAAAAGACCCAGCTGATCAGCTGGGACTCCGATCAGCTGGGACTCGGGAGACAGCGAATAGATGGGCACAGGGCCAACTAGAGGTGGTATTTGCCGGTTCTCATAATTTCCACTACTGGTTCTCTAGAACTGGTCAGAACTGGCTGAATACCACCTCTGCTTCTGGCATTACTTCTGAGCACTTTCCTTTTTTGTTTCTCACCTATAGGTAGAAATCTTGTCAAACTAAAGCAACTATTCACATCACTACTGTAGATAGGCCTTGGGAATCTCTAAGGAGGAACACTCTTTGTCCCAATTTTTTCTATCTGCAATTTTTTCCCCTCTGGAAATCCATTCCTATTCCCATACCAGACTAGATTCTACCACAAAAAGGGAATGAAAAAGTCATACACAGAGCCACTATCATGACAAATGCATACATGTTTTATTTGCCCTTTCCCAAAGTCTTCCTTAAAAATGTTTGAAATTACATCAGATGTATGAAATGCCATCCTATTGCAGATACTCTCACACAGATACAGAACAGAGACATGAAATGCAAGAGGTACAGCTGGTGACATTTCTCAACAACTGTCTCTCTCTATAGCAGTGTAGATTTGCTGTATATTATAGCAACAATAATCAACTATATTTTCCCCTGCTCTAACATAGTTATTACATGCATTTGGTGGGAGGAAAAAAATCTGGGTTAATCTGATCCTTTGTGAATAAAACCAGAATTAATTGTGCACAAATTACTGGCCTTCTTTGAAAAATATTGCCTCCTGAATGATGATTTCATGCAGATTGTCTTGGGAGAAAGATGTGTTTTCCCAATAGATTTTGAATGTTTTTGCTTGCTAATGTCTACTCCATATTGATTTATTCCTTACATAACTTTTCTATTCTAAATAAGTAAGAAAGAAAGAAAAAGAAAGAAAGAAAGAAAGAAAGAAAGTAAGTAAGAAAGTAAGAAAGAAAGAAGAAAGGAATGAAGGAACGAAAGAAAAAGACAGACAGACAGACATAGTTGATGGATGATACCTATAGTCCTCGACTTATGACCACAATTGGTACCATGGTTTCTGTTACTAAACAAAGCAGTTGTTAGGTGAGTCCTGCCCAATTTTACAACGTTTTTGCAATGGTTGTAACTTTTTAAGTGAATCACTTGGAACCCAGCTTCTCCCACTCACTTTGTTGTTGCAAGCCAACTGGGATGGTCACAAATGGGGATCATGTGACTCCAGGATGCTGAAACCACCATCTACATGCCAGCTGTCAATGCACCTGAATTTTTATCACATGACTATGGGGATGGCTGCAGGGGTCAAAAGTGCAAGGACCAGTCATAAGTCACCATTTTAATTCCATTGTAACTTTGATTCCTAAATGAATGGTTGTAAGTCAAGGACTACTTTGACTATAAATCAAGTCCAGTATTGAGGCAATAGATAAATCCTTATCTGCATTAGATCCTTATCTGTTATTAGATGCTGTGAAGGGAAGCAATCCAAGGTGGCACCTTGGGTTATAGCAGGTGGTTATCAGAATAATGAACTGCCTTTTTGATGCCCTCTCCAAATATGCAAGAAATAATGTAGTCATACACCATTGATTGGAAACCTACAATCCTCAATTAAAGCCATTGCCAAAGGTCACCAGTTCTATATAACCTCTTGTAAAAGCCTGAGAATCTATTCTAATTATTTTTATTCTCAGCTAAGGACCATGCTTCATGCAGTTGGTGAACTTTATTCTATATTAAGAGTAATATTCTTCAAGATGTGTGTCTGCTTGCTGTAACCTGTCAATATGAATTCTTCATTCCTGTAAGCTCTGGGAAAATCCAGTCTTGGTCCGATAGAGTATTTGTTGCCCACTGTTAGGAATGTAGGTCACCTAACAGCTATTTGGGTTGGAAATATATAAACCAGGATAGACATCTATCTCTTTAAGAAAATGCAAAACTGTAATTAGGTGTGGTTTCTCAAACGGCCATAAGATGGAGCCAGAAACCTGGGTTGTTTTGGTCTTATTCTCAGAAGAGAGTGTATCTCAGTGAGTCTCTGTTTCCTTCTGCTGGAGAGTATTGCCGTTCTTTCTAATTGACTGATATTCATGGATTTGATGTAAGTCTGATACTGAACTGTTTTTGACACTGGAATTTTTTATTGGATTATCCCTGATCTTACCTGTGAATGACTTTGGATTGCTTGTTTTGAAGTTTGCTTAAACCTTTCTGGAAGTCAAAACCTACATTTACTGTACAGCGTATCTGTGTGCTGTGTGTGTATTATTCAAACACTTCTCTCAATACGTCTCCTTGTATGCGCTCATTCTCCTAATGGGGAAATACCTCAACACCCACCACTACCCATAGCAAACCCCTGAATGTAGATAAAGAATTAAATTTTGATGTTCACTGAAAGCAGATGTAATACATTAAAGGTGCTTGAAGGGTGATGTTGCTTTCACCGAATTATGTGATTGCAAATAGCTTTCTCGTGCTGTTCGATTAGAATGGATTGAAACAATTTTCTTTGTGCAGAAATCCAGGCTGTGCAGCAGATTCTGCATCCTGAAAGAAATGAAAAACCCACAATTATGATGTTTTATTTATTCTGTCATTGGGATAAGAATAACCAAAAATTTTAGAAAAAAAGTGGCCAAGGAGTATAATGGGTGTAAAATTGAAAAGAGAAGATGGGCATAAACATTGTTAGAAAGATTTTAACAATTGTAAATTACCCAGAGTCACTAGGAATTGGGTAGCAAATACATTCAATAAATAAAATAAAATAAAAGCTTCTCCTCTGGAAATATTGAATTGCTAACTAGGGCATATAAAACCTTTGCTAGACCAATACTCAAATATAGCTCATCTGTCTGGAATCCACACTGTGTATCAGACATTAATACAATTGAGCGAGTCCAGAAGTACTTCAAACTATCCACTATTGACCTCACCTCATTCCTAAGAGGTCTGTAAGGGTCGTCCATAAGGGCACCATTGTGCCTACCGTCCCTGTCCTATTGTCCCCATTTAATCATACCTATTTTCTGTATTCTTACTCATGTTTGTACTTATACCTATTATTTTGTAAGTGATTGACAAATCAAATTAATAAATAAAAAATAAATAAAATACATTAATTATTATGGTTTGTTGATTGCACAGCCAGCTAAATGTTTAGACTAGTTTGGCATTTGTATCCCCCTACCAGGATCTTCTCAAGGACCTAGAATAGGTTGTTTGATGGTGTTAAAAAGATCATCACAGGATGTAAGTTGTTGCAAGTAAAGCTGCCTTTTGAAATTAACTGATGTTATTATTAGGGTTTATAGTTATGTTATTATAATTATTATAGTTATTAATAGTTATAATTTTTAAAAATGGCATGGAGGTTTAACATATGTACATATGGCATATGTACAGCATTTATGTTTAATGGCTAGTAATTTCTTATCTAGAGAAAGTCTGAATTTATGTCTTCAGAGATTTACCATATAGAAATTTGAATGGAAAGGATTTGATGTAATATGTGAAATATATTTACTTACTCTCATGCTTTCAGAATCTCAATTCTGAATCAAGCAGATTTGAATTATATACATCACTTAAATTGGGCAATTTGCAACTGAGTAATTTTCAGTAATACTGAGTATTTATTAATAACCATACCTGGGATGGCTGGTATCTTCTAGGTATTGCTAAAGGCTGATTCTTCTTGCAAGACTCACCTAGAAAGCACCTGATCAGGCCATCCCAGGTATGTTTTTAATAAATAAAGATCAAGAAGTACTGATGAGAGTGAGGATCAAGTGGATATGCACTGCTATAGATTTTGGTCTATAGGAATCTGTATTTGTTCCTTACCCAGAAATAAAATGTGAAATAAAATACAGTGGATGGATGGGAGGTTGATTCATTATAAAGATTTGGCTAATTTTGAGAAGCCAATAGGATGTCGGTTAGGTAATTCTGAGTAATTCTTGGATTTATTTTATTATTTCATTTTATTTATGTGCCATCCATCTTATCTAGATGAAAAACCACTAGGAAAAACTAGGTCGGTAGGATAGATTGAAAAAAAAATCAAAAGCCTTTGTAAGAGAAGGAAATGGATCACTCCTTCCGTATTGCTGTTAATATAAAATACACGGATTTGTCCTTGAAATCACCCGAAGTGGAAATTAACTCGAAGAAAAAATTACTTCTATTGCACAAAAATTTACCCTGGGTGAAACTGTGTGCATGTAAATGCACAACAAGCAAATAGCTCTAATTATAGCTTCTGGGAAATTGGATATTATAAAGTCCAATAAAGTTCAGAATGATTTTATCCTGGATCGTTTCCTATTCCTGAGGAGAGCAACATGATCTAAAGCTGTTAGCTTGTCTTTGGGGCACAGAGCTATAACTAACATTTTGAGCAGTAACTGAGCAAAAAATACTGCAGGAATGGGGGTTGACAGCAAATCTGCTTCTTCAGAATGCATGCTCTGTCTGCTTCATTGCTAATTGAGAAGCATATCCTAAGGAAAAGAGCCCCACAGGGAAAACAGAACTGGTGTGTACATAAATCCAAGCGACTGGTATGCAAGGCAATTGTCTCTGCTCCGCAGAGGCAAAATGTCAGGTGCGTTCAGCAGTAGCAAGTTTCCTTTCTTATAGAGGAAGATGGAGCTAAATTTGAGAAAGAAATGCCCCGAATGGTTAGCTAAGCATCTATTTAGGACCCGAAGAGTAGGTGGGAAAGAAATGCAAAACAACCCCATCTTAATTCTCTTTCATATAAGAGGGGATAGAGGCACTCAGGATATATTTTTTCCATACCCTGCCTACAGCAACAAAGTAAAATTCGAGAATTCCTCATGGTTTATTCCCTGATTTGGCTCATCTCCAAGGCTGAAACTTTCTTTTGATGCTGATTGGAATACTTATGGGCTACATAAGCCAAAAATCCCTGAAGAATATGGTGGCAAGCTATGACTTCTGTATTGTTCTTTTAAAAAAAAATTCCATGTAGTCACTTTAGTCATGGAGCTCCAGTGAAAGGTGGCTATGTTTATATTCTACATGCTGAAAAAGTGAACTCTCAGTTCTGATGATTTCAAAGAAGGAGATGGGCTCTCTTTAAGAATCAGGAATTGATCTGATACATTACATCCGGCCGTGTCTAAGAGATTTTATTCTGAAATGCACACTTAATATGGTGATTGAAAAAAAAATGAAGAAAAGATAAAACATTATAGTTTTGTTCACTGCTACAGAGAACAAAATCTACCATAATTTAAAATGCAACCTATTAAAAACAAAGTATTGATTGCTCCCTTTTTATGTGCCTTGGATAAAAAGTAATATTCTCACTGAGTAGCAAAAGGAGTAAACTTTTTTTTTCTTTTTGATCAACATTCGACGAGGCATTGCTTCCTGTTTTCCTAATGAGATTTTAATTTAAACAGCATATGCATTGTTCTGATTTTGTGTGGCAAAAAAAATGCTTTACAAGATGTCCTGATTTCTTGCTTCTTATTACAGCTCTGCATTTTGGGAGGGTGTGGGGGACAGTGAGGAAGAGCAGCCTTGTCTTTGAACCTGGATAGCACTGAAGAGAAGTCATGTATTTCCCTCACAACTGCCCTACAGCACTGACTATCGAGTTGTACTTGTTAACTGGGAATAATTTTATTCATCTCCTTATTTGATTGTCAGAACAGCAATGTGCAACACTGGAGGGGAGCTGATATGTTTCTGTGCATTCTGCAAAACTTGTGATTTTTTTTTTAAGATAAAGAAAAAAAGACAATAACCATCTGGGGTACATCCTCAAGACATTGTCTCCCCTAGATTGATTAAAAAAGAAGCAGCAGCTGGTACCTGTCAAAAAGGGGGGAAAATATGCCTAGGCATGGATAAAAGATTGAAAGCAGCTGTGGGCATTGCGTGGAGTAATCTCTGTAGGAGGGGAGAAAGATCAGACTTCACATGGGATGGGATGATTTCACTTCACACAGGATGCCATATTCAGTTCCTTATGCTGACAACGACATCCTCCATGCCGGAGTGGGATTCTACCGATTCTCTCCACTTCTGTAGAACCGATTGCTATGAAAAGCAGCAAATAGACAGCGTACATAGAATCGGTTATATGTCTGCTGCTGTTTTGGCCTACCCGCCCACCTGGGCTCTTACCTGACCTTTATTTCCTGCATTTTCAACTGCAGCTGCTTTGCGCGACATAGCTGCGGTTGAAAAAACAGGAAAAAAGTGCTTTTTCAACCGCTGCACACTTGCATGCAGCACTGCTCAACTGTCCGTCAGCTCAGCAGGTTGCAAATTGCGTGCGCGATGCAGAGCAACAGAACCGGTAGTTATACCGGCCGGATCCCATCTCTGCCTCCATGCCTTAATCATAGGAAGTTTTATAGAATAGCAATTCTGTCTAATCTCTTTGAAAAGGCAAATCTTAGAAAGATAATAAAATTATGCAAAATAAAAAGGTGTACATAAACTTATTTAAATTTCTTGAACACAGGAATTGGTGTCATGGCTTTTATCAGAGAATTTGGTTCAGTTTAATGGCGAAATGACTCTCAGCCATGATTGCATACAGCATGTATGGACTTCAGATATGGGAAGAACTAGTGGACATACTCAAATGTTAAGCTGCAATGTATGGTGGCTTGAAAAAGGAACAGCGCCTTTCATAAACTGTGATGGTGCAGTGGTTAGAATGCAGTGTTGCAGGTTGACTCTGCCCACAGCCTGGAGTTCAATCCTCACCGGCTCAAAGTTGACTCAGCCTTCCATCCTTCCGAGGTCAGTAAAATGAGGAGCCAGCCATATTGCTGGGAACAATATGTTGACTCTATGAACTGCTTCAAGAGAGCTGTGAAGCAGGATATCAGTCTAAGCGCTATTGCTCCAAGAGATGCTAAGAGATGGTGTATTCCAGCTTAGTCAGAAGCTTAAACATTTCCAGGAAGTGTTGACTTTTGTGATTTTACTTCTATAGATTATTGAGAATCATTTTTACAACTTCCTTGTGAAGGAGGCTTCTATTATCTCTCACCTGTGTTCAACTTGAAACTAAGAATAACTTGCCATGAGCCATCCAGCCAATTCATGACTAAGTGTTATCCCACATCTTTGAAATCAGGTCCCTCATATTTAATCAATTTGTGACCAATCTTGAAATCACAATTGTCTTCTAAAATCCTTCTGAACCACCAGCCAAATAAGCCATGTACTTATTAATGAACCAGAGCACACACTTATACCGGTAGTCCTCAACTTACGACCACAGTTGAGCCCAAAATTTCTGTTGCTAAGTGAAACATTTGTTCGGTGAATTTGCCCCATTTTACAACTTGTCTTGCCACAGTTGTTAAGAGGATCACTGTAGTTGTTCAATTAGTCAAACTGTTGTTAAGTGAATCTGGCTTCCCCATTGAATTTGCTTGTAAGGTCACAAAAAGGGACCCCAGTACATCGCATCCATCACAAATATGAGTCAATGGCCAAGTGTCTGCATTTTGATCACATGACCAAGGGAATGCTACAATGGTTGAAAGTGTGAACAATGGTCATAAACTATTTTTTTCTGCACCGTTGTAACTTTGAATGATCATTGAACAAACTGTTGTAAGTCGGGGATCACCTGTAATTTCAAACCAGGACCAGAACAATTTGGTATAACCTGCTACCTCTTTAGCAATAAAGAGAAATCTCTGTTTCAGAATCAGTAATCGTGACCAAATAGAAAAATTTTAATTGGTTTTGTTTGTTCCCAAAGTCTTCCATGACTTGGGGTACAGCAATGATATCTATTATGGGTTGCTTTTCATCTTCTTCTAGGCTGGAAGGAAAAGGGAGTTGTTTCTGCCTGTCATATTGGTTCTCCTTTAATCCTCTTAAAAGATATGAGGATTTAAAGAGAGCCTCTGAGCAATGGTCAGGCTTGCTGGTTGTTGTCTTGCCTCAGAAGTGGAGATGGAAATACTTGAATTCTGGTTTTTAAAAGCTGCGTGAAATAGAAAACTTACGCTTGAAGATTGCTTTGTGTTTCTTTTCTTTCAAATTTCCTCAGTGCCTAACCCAGGGTTTTATATTTGGTGTGAGTTGTAGCAACCACTGTACGGTTAGAGACAATAATCTTAAGACTATTGCTAGCAGAATGGAACCCATGTTATATTTAAGTCTTTAGCTATCCTATGTAATAGGATATATGAAAAGGTAGCAGGTCTGAAGACTCAGAGACAAATGGTGCATGAAATGAAAATGCTTTTATATAACCAGGGAATACACAAGTAGGGTTCATAAAAGTTAACTTTTTATTTTCTTTTTTTTGAGAAAAGTGTTCCTTTCTGGAATATTGTTTGCTTTAAAAAAAAAAGTATGCTAATTGTATTTGTTTTTGCTTTCCTACTAAAATATTCAAAGTGCTAGACTAAAATATCATTTGAAGGAACTATTTAAAAATACAGAATACACAGTGGTTAGATTCAATTTTTTTTACTACCGGTTCTGTGGGCATGGCTTGGTGGGCATGGTGTGGCTTGGTGGGCATAGTGTGGCTTAGAGGGTGTGGCTTGGTGGACGTGGCAGGGGAAGGATACTGCAAAATCTCCATTCCCTCCCCATTCCTGGAGGAAGGATACTGCAAAATCCCATTCCCTCCCCTCCCCACTAACCTACTTTCCAGCTCAGTTCTCCTGTGTAGGGCAACCAAAGAAAACAGCCAATCAGCTGGGACTCGGGAGGCAGAGAATAGATGGGGGCGGGGCCAGTCAGAGATGGTATTTGCTAGTTCTCTGAACTACTCAAAATTTCCGTTACCAGTTCTCTAGAACTGGTCAGAACCTGCAGAATACCACCTCTGAGAATACAAAAACCCAATGAACAATCAAAATATTAAAATATATTAAAAGTGTTTCTCAAATTAGCCAAAAATTAAAAGCTTGGCAAGCAGAGAGAGCGGCAGTCAAATTGCTGGGGGGGGGGGGGGGGG
>BHFT01007118.1:0-11248 GCA_004320025.1 Laticauda laticaudata | reverse complement strand
GGGGGGGGGGGGGGGGGGGGTAGAAGGAGTCCTACAGCGTAGGATGACACAAGAGACACAGTAGTTTTCCTGAGTTGTATAAATAGGCCTCGAAAAGCAGGGACATCTTCAGAAGCGAAATCCCAAGACTCTGTACATTTAGAATGTACATTTTTATAACCAGAAAATGAATCTAATAAATAGCGAGGCCCTTAGCCATTTAGAAATTGAAAAGATAGCCTCAACACCTTTTAATATGATCAGTAATTGACAAAGAGACTGGACGAGAGCAATAACTAGAGCCAAGATTGATACCTGCAAGAACAGTGTTTTTCAGCATGCTAAGATTAGCCTAATATCTGGCATATTAATATTTGAGTGACATCTTTGGATTTTTGAGGTAGGCATGATTGGAAAAGGAAAGGAAGGGAGTCCCTGAAGATTTGACTCCTTTAGTTGTTGCTGACTATAGGGGGCAGTGCTCATCTCTGTGAGTTCGAGGCCATGAGTTGGTGCTAACCAAAAACGTTTCCATGGTCATGACATGACTCAGCACTGTTTTCTCCCCAGTGAAGTGGTACCTGTTCATCCACTCATATTTGCATGCTTTCAAACTGCTAGGTTGGCAGGATCTAGTCGAAGACAGGAGCTCAGCCCATCATGTGATGCTTGGTTCTCAAACCCAGGCTGGCAGCTTTCCAGCTAGCAAACCTAGCATCTTAACCACAGAGCTATTGTGCCACCCTAGATATAATTGGGCTGGTTAAAATTCCATAGCAGATATGCAAAGGATTCCTTAGTTAGTACATATCGGGAAGCTTGAAATCCAATAAGGGATATGTAGATAATGGCTTTTCTACTAACCTGAAGCAAATTGAAAGTCAGCTGAGCTTATAGTCATTTAAAAGTAAATATATTAGTAGATTAGACAAAGTGGTGATGGAGTGATAATGAGTACAGTCTCTGAATATGGCAACTTGGATATAATGTAAAATACTGCAGTTATGACTGTTCCTGTTTTGCTAGTCTTCAAATGTTCCTGCTGCTGGCTGTTGTCCAAAAGACCTTAGATAAGATAGACCATTATTTTTGGACCAAATAGAATAGTGCAGGTGTTATACATAAATCTGTCTTTGAAGTGCCATTGCTCAAGAATAAGGAGGTGAATTGTGGATAGTAGGCATTGGTGTGGCCAGCCATTGCTTCAAACTTTTTAGTCTCCTGGGAAATGAGTTGAATCATGTGTTAAACTTCTCAAACTTGACTCCCACAAGTAATATTGCATTATTAATTAATAATAGAAATGCAGAGTAACCGCAATGCCTCAGCCCCTGAGGCTACACTAAGATCTAATTGCATGTAAACATCTTGCATTGCAGTGGTGGATGTGAGGTTATAAATGCTTCGCCATTAATGCTTTGGGCTTGTTTCCAACTCATGTGCCACTCTTTTAGCTGAGAACTGGTGAAACTTGTTTTGTGCGACATTCTAGAGAAATCCCAAAACACCTGATTTCCTTGATGTCTGTGAAATACTGGGCTATTAAAAAAAGGCCTTGAGGCAATATAGAAACCTACATTTTTCTGTTAGAGAACTCACAGTGGAACATGAAGATTGGTTTGTACTTTGTTTCCATCAAGTCCCTCCTTGTTCCAGACGTTAGCTGCTCTGTACTTGCTTACACATTATTTTCCAAAGTATTTTCTGCTTCTTTTCTCTCATAATGGTCAAAGACTCCCATGTATTCTCACAAGGATGAAATAAACCTTATAGTATACTGGTGATTCTTGGAGCAGAGAGACTCCTGTCATTGCATCTTTCTAGCTCCACAAGGATCAAATTAATCATGCTCTCCCTGTGTCATCTCTTGCTTTCTACTTTGAAATGAATAATTGCTGTTAATTTCTTTGTCTATTCACTCTTACAAAAGAATGAACTGCAAGCAGGAGAGATTGCTGTGATGGAAACCAAGTCATAGTTCTTCTCACATTGTTGAGCATTTCAGCAACAGATAAAACAGGAAGATGGTTTGAGAATGCAGTCTGCACATTTCAAAATCATCTGTTCATTATGAAGCTTCCTTTCACGTTTACTTTCTTATGGGTGCTGTTTTGCTCATATCTGAGCTATCATATTTCTTGTTGAGATTTTCTATTTAAATGGGAGAAAAGTACCTATTGGAATTTCACTGAAGCCATGACAACTTGACCGGATTTAAATAATTTGCAGTTCACTACTCAATCCGGAGCACGAAAATATCCTGAGCTGTATCTGTTTCTAGTGATATGGATTTGGGTATATTGTGATAGGCTTAAATATAAGTTTTACAGAAAGATTTATTTGTTTTTCTTTATGGTGTTTGTTCTGTATAAAATAGTTTACTCCAAATCCTCTAAATATGATTGGCTAGAAAAGCCGGCATAGGGATTGCTTCTGTATAAATAGTTTACTCCAAATCCTCTAAATATGAATGTGGCTAGAAAAAGCGGATAGGGATTGGTTCACTAGGAACCAATCAAAAGAGCCACCAAAGGCGGTTAAATCAAACAACGTCATTGCTACCAAGCCGGTCAGAGCAAGCCGTATAATAAAAGAGTGCTGCTGCGGTGGAGCAATACTGTTCCGTTTTACTTTTAAACTGTTGAAATTAAGAACTTTACTGGTTGGAACCGGTCCCTAAATCTCAACATTTTTCCAGTGGAACACTGGCCGACGAATTAGGTGGATCTGTCCTAAAACGTGAGACTGTGCATGCGCAAACTGAAATCCAGGCTGAAGCGATGGCCGGAAATAAGGCACCGCCTCGCACCCTTCAGTCCCAATGAAGAGGATTGGGAATCCTACGGTAGAACGTTTTTCATAATGTACATTAGAAAGTAATGAGATGGAGAGAGATCTGCAGACACATAGAGGGCTGTCTTCTTAACGATTGCGGCACCACTGTGTCAAGATGGCAAAGCCATTGGCGAAGCCAGCAGATGTAAAACAAAATGACCTGGCCCAAACTCCAGCGAATGTTTAAAGGCTCACTAATGCACCAGTGGTGTCAAATCTCATCAAATGGCAATACGAATTTCTACCAAGGACCAAAAAGAAGGTGAGACGCATCGCGTGATTTTGTGGCAGCCCTCCGAGAACTGGGGGGGAGGCATGCGATAATTCCTGACTTTGATGAAGGCCTGCGAGATCGAGTGGTATTGGGTTTAAAAGACTCTTAATTTACGAAAGTAAATTGCTAAATAAACCCAAACATAACCGTGGGCTGAAGCAATCGCAGAAGCCACAGCCGCAGAAGCCTGCGAAAAAGGTCAGCGGCCACCATGAAACAAATGAACGCCAATAACGAATGATACGAGCCTAACCAGAGGAAGAAGCAATTTCCACCACTACACACCATGAAAGATTTTGACGGAATCCGAATCCGCGAGAGGTATTGATGATGGCGTACCATCCGCCTGACCGCCAACGATAAAGGGCGCGAAAAAAGAAACTGCGGGAATGCGCCGGGGTGCGGAGGAAACCACGCCTCGAGGCTGATTGGCAGATTCCTTGATCGCCATCTGACGAGCTTGCAAGAAAAGGGACACATCAGTAGATAAGTCTGTAGGAACGAAAAATAAAAACAGCCTAACAGCGCGCAACTCTCCAACAGCTGATACAAACAAGCCTAGAGAAAGTGCAGCGCAACAAACGGACAGTAAACAAGGAAAAGACCCCATCAAAACTGGTCACTATGGAAGCGTCAGCCGGAAGCGGGAAAAAAGTTAAGTCATCGGTAAAAATTGAAGCAGACCCTCCTGTGAGATGGAAGTCGCATTAGCGGTCTTATCCCTGTAATGGGTGTCGTGGGACAAAATCAGACAAAACTGGTTCCAAATATTCAAACCTAAAGAGAGCTCAGAACAAAAATATTCTGAAGGGATACACCAGGGGACTCGAATCCCTGTGGTAGGGTCGAGGACATTGTCCGATCGTTTCCAAGAACATGTCAAGTCCTGTCCTCTGACAATAGATCGAGCAGACGACGACCACAGACTCCGCTGGGCACGGAATGAGGTTAGCGCAACGCATTGAGGAACGCGCCAGGATGACAGCGGAGTGAGATCCGAGTGGCCGCAACCGAACTGGGAAAGAAAACACTGATCCACGGCGTTCCAGGAGTTATTCAAATGGTCCCTAGGCAGGTATCAGGGGGACCCCAATTTCCTTCTAGCTTCGAATCCCCAGGTGAACCTAGAAGATTAAAAGGCCAGACAAGTCCCCTTGCATTAACAGCGAAAAATAGAGGAAACAATTGAATAAAATTAATTGACACAAGGAGGTTTTTGGAACCCTGTCTTGACGCATGCTAAATGGAGATGCCAAATGGTAACCGGACCGGTTAAACCTATGGGTCGGTTAAACACATCTGCGGAAGACATACAAGCTACCTGAACATGCGCCTTGCAACAAAGTGATTACCCGGTGCCAGTCTGTGGCAACAATTGTACACTCACTCGGGGGAGGAAATTTTTTGCGCAAATTAATCTAGCAAAGCTTCACACAGCTTTCCGAGACCCGTTAACGGCCGAGGCACAGACAATAGTGACTCACAAAGGGGCATTCAAGTGTAAGCCAGACTTCAAATTTTGGGTGAAGCGTAGTTGCCCCATGGCGTTTTACCAAAGCCTCATGGAACGGCATAATTAATGGGAATAAAGGGTCTACGCATATTTTGAACGACGTCCTGATTTCGGCTAAAGATACGACCACTTAAGAAAAAAAGACTAAGGAGAATGTACTAACAAAATTTAGAAGGAATCCGGTCGAAGGTTAAAAAAGAAAAATGCTGTTTAATGACTGATCGCCGTTGAATATTCCTGGGCTAGCTTTAATTTGACGGAGAGGCGTATACACCCTACTGAAAAAAGTCGTCAAAGCCATTAAAGACGCACCCAGCCAAAAACCAAAACGGAATTGCAGGCATTTTTGGGACTAATAAACTCTTCTATACAGTGTTTCCTCCCCCAAAAAGCAAACAATAGCAGGAACCGATTACAGACCGTTTGCTGGATAAGAATACTAATTGGACTTGGGTCATTAGAGAACAAAAGGCAATTCCAGAGAAAATAAAATTTATTAACATCAAACCCATTTTATCCGTTTAGTTGTAAATCACACTTTCCATTTGACGGTAACGCTGCGACGCCTCACCGTTTGAGTCGGTGCCTGAGCCACCAATTCATATGCGAGAGAGAGGCACCCGTCGTAAATTACTTCAAAGACTTCTGTCTAAAACAGAACGTAACTATAGTAACTAGACAGGAGAAGCGCCTGGCAATCGTCGGCTGGGAGTGAAAACGTTTTCACAGATACCTTTATGGAAGAACATTTTTTGATTGTAACGGACCATAAACCGTTTACTAGGAATTCTGGCGGGAAACACGCCGTACACCGAAACATTTTATCCCCGCAGATGACTAGATGGTCAGATTACCGAAGCAGCATTTACTCTTTACACATTTGACACATCGACCCTGGAAGCAACATCTCCCATGCAGACGCATTAAGCATAGCACCATTGCCGACGACAAGGAAGGACGGCACCAACAATGACCACCCTGCAAATAGAACATGCCCCGAAATACCAATATCTGCAAAAAGGATTGTGCCAGATCCACCACAAAGGACCAGTGAACTGGCACGCTATGTAATACTGGGTAGGTAAAGGCTGGCTGGAAAACCAAAAAACTGAAAACTTTTAAACATTTCCGGACCAGACCAAAACCGAAACTTTCAATTCAAAAAGGGTTTGTTTATTGTGGGGTGATCAGGTAGTAATCCCTCCTAAATTACAGACTAGAGGTTTGGGAATGCTTCACGGGGCCACCACTTGGTTGTTGCTAAAAATGAAAAGCCTAGCTAGAAGCTATGTTGGTGGCTGGTATAAGATAAAGACATCGAATACTGGATTGCTACTTGTTAAATAAATGCCAGAAAACCAGGGCCTTCCCCACCACAAGCACCCATAAGGGACTGGGAGGACCCACGAGGCCCTGGTCTCAGCATGCAGAACATTTGATTTGCGGTTTCCTTACTAGGGGCATACTTTTTAATTGTCGTAGATGCATACTCAAATTGGCTGGAAAGTTATAGTAATGTCATCTACGACACGAGTGCGGTCATTAAACAACTTTAAACAAACCTTCAACAACTCATGGATTGCCGGAGTTCCTAGTAGATCGACAACGGGCCACACATTAACAGCCATCAATTTTGAACAATACCAGCCCCCTAGGTATACGCCATTGCACTAACCGCGCCGGCCACACGGCCTGCAAATGGGTTAGCGGAGAGAAATTGGTCAGGTTTTACTTAAAGAGGGGTTAGAGAAAAATGGACCTTGGGGATGTCCAGGTAAAATTAACGCCTACCACCCTCAACATATTACACCAGCACTGTAGACAACAAATAGCCCAGCGGATTATTAATGAGAGAATAACTTAGGATCGCAATTAGACAGGTTGCACCCAAATTACACTTTGGAAAAACCCCCTGACTCCTCCAGCCGTTTTCTGAACATTGAAATCGCGCGACCTAGGTCTACGCAAAAAATTTCACGGGCACCCCCTATGGGCTTACCAGGACAATCACACAACTCAACCAGGGCCCCGGTACCTACCGACTAACGTTAGCGATGCAGGAATGGACAGCGGCACATAGCCAGCTTCGTTCCCAGAACATGAAAGAATACAACTCAAACACAAATATAAAACGACGAAAAAACCAAAACAAAGAGGGGGGAAAATACAGAAAATAATAAAAGAACTTTTTAAAATAAACCCAGTAACATCATAAACAATCGAAAAAGAGCAAAAAGGAAACTTACGGTTAGTTGAGACTTGTGGAAAAATATCAGACAAAGGGGCCAGCCAAGCCAGCTCGACTCTGGCCAGAGAAGGCAGGAGGGGAGTGGCAAAACACCGGCCTGAGAATCAGCGGTAGCCAAAATGGCCGACTCACCTTCCAGGCGGTTCCATGAAGAAGAAGCCGGAGACGACAGCAACCCCATCCGAACCGGATTGAAGTCTCCAGCGAAAATGACCACGCAAGTCCAGTAGAATCAGAAGAAGACCCACCTACTCTGCACAACTAGTCACCAACGTAGACTAAACAAGGGGTGGAGGGGATGTTCTGTATAAGAATTAGTTTACTCCCAAATCCTCTTAAATCATGATTGGCCTAGAAAAGCGGCATAGGGATTGTTCTCTTAGAACCAATCCAAAATAGCTGCAAAAAGGCGGTTAAATCAAACAAACCGTCATTGGCTTACAAGCCGGCAAGCAAGCCGTATATAAAGGCTGGCCGCGGCTAGAGCCAATCTGTTCCGTTTTACTTTAAACTGTTGAAATAAAGACTTTACTGTTGGAACCCGGTCTACCTCGCGTTTTTCCGGACGGAACAGTGTTTGTATTGCTCATTTTGCATGGTTTTCATTTACTTTGTATTTTGTTGTTAGCTGCCTGTGTTTTGGAAGTAAATAGATTGCAAATACTGTTAACCAAGCAAATGAATATGGGGTATCAGTATCTCTCTCTGTATTCATCCTATCAATCTGTATTTCATTCTGTTGGGTGGATGAGTTGGGAGGTGTGTGTGAGCACTTTACCTTTTAAAATTCTTTACCTTTTAAATTGAAAATCTGATTTTCTTTACTTTTTAAAAATCCTGGTAACTTCCTTCATTTATGCCATTTTTAACAGATTCATAGCATGTTTTGAAGGTGAGGCATGTGATGAATAACACAATTATCCCAAAGGGGGAAAAAAGAACATTAGTTTGTTGAGGCTCAATGATGGCTAGAAACAGTATACAGGAGCTTGAAGACTTAATTTCCTGTTCCTGTCATGCAGCTTTTGCATGGATGAAATTTCTGCTCCTGTTGCCTAGGAGATGGGTTGGGGCTGGAAGGGAGCATGTTGCTTCTGGAATACTAATGGGGGTTTAGGGTCAGGTGCTGCTGCTTTGTGAGAATTGGGATTGGGAAGGAAGTTATGGAAGATATCCTTTTTTCAAAAAAAAATGTGAATTTGGTGAAAAGTAGTTAGCAAGTCCCAGGAATGAAGCATGCAGCCTCTCTCTGTGCTTCAACAGTTTGTTCAATTTATTTTCTTTCAGTGGTGGATTTGTACTTGCAGCTAGCTTGATCAACCAGAAAACTAAAAGGGGGAATAATGCTAAAGGTGCTAAATAAAATAATGCTTTACAACAAACTACTGCAGGGTAGGCTCTACAAGATTAAAGGGATTGTGGATTGGAACCTGTTTGGGCCTTTCCATCATGTGCTGGGTCTTGTCAATCAAGAAATGTTGGCTGATGGGCATTAGGAGATGTGCCTTCTCTGCCATTGTCCATTCCTTCCCCTCAAAATTGAGGATGACTTATACCCTGTTGTCTTTTCATAAGGCCCTGATGAGCAGGCCTGGGACCCCAAAGGTTTCTATGATTACATTTGTTGTTCTTGGCTGCCATATATGTTTAAATTTGTACGGTATTGTAACTGTTTTTAATTGTTTTATGATTGTTTGCTGCCCAGAACCATTTGCTTGAGATGGGCAGCTATAGAAATTGATTAAACAAATACATTGCTCCACCTTTTACTTCCTTTTTCACAATCCTGACTTGGCAAACATTCGCCTTTGGATTTGCACAGTGAGATATTAAGGTGCAGGACTAGCTTGGCAGCAAATGTAAAATTCCTAATTTAACAAATACAAAGGAGATTTTTGTCCCTTCACCTTTTGTGTTGTCTGGTTGAAACTGAGCACTGGATGAAAAATGGTATGTGTTCATGGCATCTGCAATCTTGGGTTCAAGCTTCAAAGCCTTGGACCTTTCTTTAATGTCCCATTTTATGACCTTTTTTGCCAAAGTTGTTAAGCGAATCATTGCAGTTGTTAAGTGAATCATGCTGTATCTGGCTTCCCCCATTAACTTTGCTCGTTGGAAGCCAGCTGGAGAAGTGATCACAGAACCCCGGGAACTGACATAAATACATGCCAGTTCACAAGTGTCCGAATTTTGATCATGTGACCATGGGGATACTGTGACAGTTGTAAGTGTGAAAATCAGCCATAGGTCACTTTTTCAGTGCCTTTGTAACTTTGGTCAGTAAATGAATGGTTGTATTTCAAGCATGTTCAACTGTAGAACAAGGCCCTTTTATAAAAGGCTGGCTGGCTCAGGAATTCTGGGAGTTGAAGTCCACAAGTCATAAAGGGACCATAGTTCCCCACTTCTGCTGCAGAATAAGGACCACAATAGGTATAGCACAGTTATATCTTTAGTCCCGCCATCCATAGCCCAATTCTGGTGGAGTTATTTCAGAACTATTTTTGCTAATATGAATAAAGAAAATAATTATTTCTGTTAAAAAAAAAAANATATGAATAAAGAAAATAATTATTTCTGTTAAAAAAAAAAAAAGCTAGAGAGTGTAAGGGAGAGCCAGAAATTCTGGATATCTGAAGATTTCTTATGCTCCATTTACAGTCCTGTCTAGTCTGGTTCCTAAACATATAATGGTGGCATTTAGGAATCTGAAATACATTCTGCAGCTCACTAAATGTATATTTCAGCATCAAATGCATGAATAAATAACCAGTCAAAATGGGCTGTTAGGGAAAGAGGTGTTCATACCAGCAAAGGTTGTGTGTTTTCCTAGTTTTACCGGGGAACATTTCTTCCTAACTAACATCACTCTCTCATGATGAGTTTTCAATCTCTAACTTTTGTTTATTATGCTGACCTATACATTCTGCAAGGTGCTAGTGGTTTTGCTGTATGGTGTGGTTGTAAACCGCAGTTTTAGATTAAAGTTGCCACTTTGAATATTCTTTGGATGTGCATTAATGATTGGTTGGTCTCTAGGCTTTTCGAGCAAAATTTACCTTTGTTCTCTTTGGTCCTCCATTCTGATGATCAAGAAAAATGCAACATGTGAATAACGGCAATTTGCATTCCTTGCAATTTCTTCCACATTGTGCTGAAATGTTCAACATAGAATAGCTTCACTGTTCAGAGGAAAGAGTTTTAGTTCTTCATTTCACAGTGAAGATAGACTGTGTATAAAACATCAACTAATGCATTGCAAAGTCTGTTTTTTTGCAGGGGGAGGGAAATCGATAGTATTCCTGGCATAGGTCCAGGCTTCCTGAGGAACCATCACACCTCAATGGGATTGGACTGCCTTACTCGGTCCAGCAGAAGGAGCATGCTTCAGACCCAGCCAGCCAAGGAATTCCAGCTGGTAGGGTTCAAGAGAGGCCTTCTCTGCCGTAGCTCCAGGAACATTGTGCCCTTTGAGGTGAGGTCTGCTCTCTCCCTCTTGGCCTTCCAAAAGGGCCTGAAACAGTTCTGACAACTGCTTGGCTCCTGATGAAGGCAACTCATGCTGGAGTTGGTCAGGTGATTAGGAAAACAGCCACCCTCCGCTCAGTTTACATTTAAGTCCCTTTTTTATTTAGGAATTTGTTTGTTTTAATTTTTAATGTTTCAAATGTTAATGCTTAATGTTTTTAATGCTTTGTTTTATATTGTTGTTTTATCATGTTTTATCCCACTCAGAGTCGCTTGACAGTGAAATGAGTGGCATATCAATTTAATAAATAAACTGTACTCTTGCAAAGATGCTTGGCTGTGGGAGAAATTCTGGGGTTAAGGCATATCTAAGAAGAAGATTCTCAGAATCCCATAGGTAGGACAGCAATCAGCAGATACCAATAATTTAGTCCTACAATAACTGTTAATGACTTCATTTCTCTGATCTCTTCTTTTTACTTCATTTATTTTGTTTAATGGTGATGATCTTAGTCAGAAGGAATGGGAAGCCAGACATCATCTTGGAGCAGGTCAATGTCCTCCATCATTTCTAGTAAGGGAGTAAAAATAACACGTATTGGAATCTATTGGTGTTGGGCAGCCATAATAAATTTTAATTAATTCATGAACATGCAATCTAGTTAACTTTCATTCAATTTTTATGAAGATAAAAGTAGAACAACTTTTACTATTTTACAAAGAAATAAGGATGTTTATTTAATCAATTTATTTATGAGAGTTTTATCTTATTCACATAAACAACAAGCTGGATGGCTTGCAAATGAATAATATAAGTACCAATAACTTAAACATCTACTGTCAGCAATAGAAAAGTAAGATTGAAAAAAGTGAAATTCTGGTAAAATTAAACTATTAAATTTATAGTGAAACCCTTTTTTTTTTTTTTTTT
>BHFT01007117.1:0-19761 GCA_004320025.1 Laticauda laticaudata | reverse complement strand
GTCTATCTATCTATCTATCTATCTATCTATCTATCTATCTATCTATCTATCTATCTATCTATCATCTATCGATAGTATGTATGTATGTATGTATGTATGTATGTATGTATGTATGTATGTCTTATTCATGTGTGTGTGTGTGTAAAATAAAATAAAATAATAAATAAAAATAAAACTCAAGGCAGGGAACATAGCTAATATTCTTGCCTCCTATTTTCCTCACAACAACCCTATATTGGGTGGGGGTGTAAAGTCATTCATCCAGCTTTCATGCCTAAGGGACGCCTAGAACACCACCTTCTGGTATTTAAGCCAGCACCTTAATCACTAAACTGAAATGGCCTTTTTATGTAAAGTCAATGCAGAAAATAAGATGGAGGTTTGATTGTGTGGTGGTGATTGCCATCTCTTACCTATTATAATTTCTCACTTCCCATAGATGCCATGGCATGATGGGTTGGAGAATTAGTTCTGTGAGGTTAAAAATATATCCCTAACCAGGATATTTTAGGAAAGAAAGGTTTCAATACATATTTTCCATTTCATGGAAAGAAAGTCCCAAGTCAACTCCAGGACTGAGTCAAAAATCAACTTGATTCCAGTCAACTCTGAAAGCCTGCCAAAACTTGACAGCCTCTCTTCCTTTATTGGGTTTCAAGGTTCGGGTTACTACCTTTGGGCACTGAAATTTGACTTGTGATTTAAAGGGCCAGCTGCTCCCCACGTACCAAGTCAGAAGCATTAGCCAAAGCAGGAGAAAAAAAGACTTTTTACAATTGTAAAATGTGATTTGTTCATGAGCAAACCTTTCTCCATTTATATATGACACACATATATCATCTTATTTCCTTGTCAGACCAGTCTAACCAATTTCCATAGAACTATTTATTTACTGTATAAATTATAGCTACTGAAGCAAACTTTCTTTACTTTAATATCTATATTTCCTTCCTTTCCTCTCCTCTCCTCTTTTCTTTCTGTTTTATTAGAAATAAATCTTTTCTAACAAGACAGAAAAAAGTTAATATAACTGTTACAATCTGGACCTAATAATTAGATTCAGAAAACAAACAATCAAAAAACAAATACTGTAAACACTCGTGCATCATTGTGCATTATTATGGAACATACTGTATTACCCTAAGATGAACGTAGCTGGATCAAGCCAAGAGAAATCTATGGTCTTATTTCCAGCTATAAAACCCATGAATAGGGAATCCAGGCAATTCACTAGGGCAATGTGAATCTTCACAGGAATGCTTTGCTTTGAATGAAATTTAAGCAAAGCACATGCCAGATTTCTTCCAAACATGGCTGTAAATATTGGCTTCCAGGGATTAATTCCTTTCTTGAACAGGCTTATATAGTAGCAATCTAGTCACAAGCATGATTGAGGTTGACTTTTTTTTATTGCAGAAAATGACAAGGCCATATACACACTAAAGCCCATGTCACACTGCACCAACGGATGGAAAGAGGATGTAAAATGGAGAGAAACACTTGCCATCCGTTCGTTAACGCGATTCATCCATTCTGTACTTTACAGCCTGTGTTTTTCATCCTCTCTATCCGTCCAGCACTGTCGACTGAGGTTCCATCTGCTCAAAAAAGTTTGAACTGCTCAAAAACCTTCTGAGTGGAAAATGTATCCAACGCGTCCATTCTGCATCCACAACGCATATGGGGAACATCCGTTCTACATCGTTGTCATCGTTAACGCATCCGCAATATCCGCTAGGCATCCGCGCATCCGCGCACGTCAAATCCGCTACAGCGGAAACGGACACAGGGAGGAAGCGAAATGGACGCGGAACAGACACAATAGCATAAGTAGCATGGAGGAGAAAGGATGAAAGGGGATGCAGCTCGCATACAAAGCATCAAAACGAAAAAACGTTTGCAGAGGGGACCTATCTTGGATATTTAGGATGTCTGCAGGATGCCTAGAGGATGCAAAGGGACACCGAGTGGAAAACCTATATTGCCTATAAAAAAGGGGGAGGAACTCACCTGGATCTCACTTTCAGTCCAGCACCCCTGCTGTGCAGACCTCTGCAGCCTTCATCTGGCTCTTGCTCTTCCACAGCATCCAATGACGTCCACCATGGATCGTAACACACTCCTTTTGGTAGCCACCATGGTTCTGCAAAGTGCGAAGCCATCTACAGGGTCTTTCAACTGTTCTACGGGAAGAAAAGGAGGTGTCCAAGAAGTGTCTGGGTCTGAAGATGGATCGGGAGAAGAGCAGAGTACAGACTGTACAACAAGTTGATGGTTGAGCTGAGGAACGAAGACCCACGTGCACTCCAGAACTTCATGAGGATGCCTCCAGCCATGTTTGATGAAGTTGTGGAGCGGCAGAGACCCAGGTCGACCAAGGCAAACACCAACTTCCGGCCCAGCCTGGACCCTGGGCTCAAGAGTGGCACTGACTCTGCGCCACCTGGCCTCAGGGACCACCTACAGGAGCATGCAGTACGGCTGGAGGGTGCCACACAACACCAATCGCATTGTGGTCAGAGAAGTGGTGCAGGCCATCATCGAAGAATACCTGGAGGAGCTTCTCCAGTGCCCCTCCACTGAAGAAGGCTGGAAGAAAGTTGCAGAGCAGTGGTATCAGAAGTGGAACTTCCCCACACTGTTGGAGCCATAGATGGGAAGCACGTGGCCTGCAAAGATCCAGCCAACTCAGGGTCCACTTATCACAACTACAAGGGCTTCTTCAGCATCATCCTCTTTGCCATGGTCGATGCTCACGACAAGTTCATGTACATCGATGCTTCAGGCAACGGGTCAGCTTCAGATGCCCAGGTATACAACACCAGTGACCTCAAGGAGGGGCTGGAATGCAACCTCATCATGGGCTTCCCAGATCGAGACCCCCTGCCCAACGACATGCAAGATGTGCCTACTTCATCGTGGGGATGACGCCTTCTCCCTCAGAACCTACCTCATGAAGCGCCTACCTCTCCAGACTCCTCACCTGTGAAGAGAGGATCTTCAACTACAGGCTGTCCAGGCAAGGCAGGTGGGGAGAACGCCTTTGGCATCCTGGCCAACAGATTCCAGGTACTTCTCACCACCCATGCAGCATCACCCACAGACCGTGAGAGGATCGTGGAAGCTTGCTGCATCCTGCACAATCTCATGCACACCTGTACCCAGTGTTGCAGAACAGGCTCGTGGACCTCCACAAGGCAATGGGCACATGGAGCCTGGGAATGGAGGCAAGGGCGAAACCTGATAGATACTGTGGATGTGCAAGGCCCAACAGAGCTTCACGTGAAGGAAGAAGCAGCGCAACCTCCTGAGACACTGTGAAACTCCCCAGCTGGAGCAGTGGAGTTGGCAAGACAGGATGATAGATGATTAATGGATGCTTCTTGAGCCTGTCTCATCACACTGATGAGATTGGGCCATGTATGTTGGGTGGCCTACAATGAACAGGGCATTTAATAAAAGAGTTGTGTTTATGTTGACATGTGTGGATGAATGATCACATTAGTAATTGATAAATAAAGGACCATAGGTATGGCACCTGGGAGGGTGGACCAATAGAGTCCCACTACGCCTTGCCACTGAGGTTTATCTATCCACAGCTATTACCCATCCACAGGTATCCCTGCCCATCACCACAGCTATTACCCATCCCAAAGGTATCCTGCCCATCCCAACTGCTATTACCGCATCCCAAAAGGTATCCCTGCCCATCCCACTGCTATCCTTACCATCCCACAAGCATGCAAAGGCTTAAACCATTTCTAAAGTTTCCACAAGATTTATTTATAAATAAATGAAGCAAGTGTGTGAAGCAAAGATAATCTTTATTAATAAACAAGCTGTCAAAGAAAAATGACCCAAGTCAAGTGTCAAAGCAAAAATAAAGTCAACAGAGGCCACCCAGTCTCTGGCACTCTTCTTGGTCACTCTGAGCGTGCCAGTCTCAGGGGAGAAGGGTCCAGGTGCTTGGAGGTGGCTGCTGCTGGAGTGCTGGTATGAAGTGCCACTGGGGTGCCTGGCCCCGAGAGGACAACAGGGGACGGTGTGTTGAGGAAGCTCTCAGACAGCTGGCTCAGCCCCGTGATGTTGCAAGCCCCTTCCTCCATGACATAGGTGTCAGCCCCAATACCGATGACAGAATGTACTGAGGCCGGGGGCTTGCGTAGCGGTGAGGAAGGAGCAGTTGTAGTGGGGCTGTCTGGTCTGCAGCTGCGGTGAGGACTGGCATCGGTGCATCAGTGGCGTGGATGGCATCTGTGACATGGGTGGCATCGGTGGCATCAGTGGCACCGGTGGTGTCCGATGTACCTGTGCCTGGACTAGGAATGGCGTGCCTGTGCTGCTGGAGCTACTGGTAGCCATAGCCTTGGTAGGTGAGGGCCTGTAGAAACCTTGGAAGTGCAGTGACATCACCTGGGGTGGAGAAGAAGGCCTGGACTGGGTGGAGCAGGTTCATCTGGTCTGGAGGGTTGTGAAGAAGAATCGGTGATCCTGTCCTTCACCACCTGGACGGAGTTCCGACATGTTCATGAGGGTCTGGTTGACATAGGTGAGGAAGGGCTTGTGGTTGGAGGATGGGGCATCGGTGTGTACCAGCTGAGAGAGGATATCTATGCCTGCTCCTGATGGTGTCTCTTATCTCCAGCAGCAGGTGTGGCTCTGCCCCTCCGGTCTGCCTCTCTGCCCTCTGTGGAGATGGAGCTGGGGTGGATGTGGGTTGGGCTGTGGTGGAAGTGCCATCTTCTTTTCTCCACTGCGTCAGGGGGTCCTCCACAATGCTCCACCACGGGTAGTACAGATGTCGGGGGGGTCTCCGTCATGGCACGCTCCACAGATACCTGCCTGGACACAGGAGCTGACTCTTGGCCAGAAGAGGACTGGCTCTCTGCGGGCTGCCTGAGAGAGAGGTTGTTCAGAGGGCTGCTCTCAGTGGTGGATCTCACCCTCCAAGAAGCTTGCACTTGCACTCACGCTAGGTCTCTCTGTCTGTCAGCTTGACCGCGGCCCATGGCCAGATTTCTTGAGGTGCAGCTTCCCGTACCAGGTGTTGCATGTGCTTCCACCAGCGAGGAAGGACCTCCGAAGTGTCACCAGGCTCTCGCCTTCTCTCTCCAAGCAGCCTGCTTCCTTTTGGTGTCTCGATAGAGCCTGTGTCCTTCTCGCCATAGATACTCATTCTCCCTCAGCCACTCCAGCACCTCCTCCTCATGTTTCCTCTTCTATGTTGTATTGCCTCCTCTCCGTTCACGCCTCTGCCTCTTCTCCCTTTGGCAGGGCCAATGGGCCCTCATCAGAGGGGCTTCGAGGTTGTAAGGGCTGCTCCTCCACAACACCAGCAGCAGCAGCAGCAAGCAACAACAGTAGCAGCAAAAGGAGGACCAGCAGGACCAGCAGAAACCAGCAGCAGCAGCAAGCAGCACCTGCAGCATCAGCAGGACCAGGAGCAGGACCAGGAGCACAGTAGGATCAGCAGGACCAGGAGCAGCGCCAGCAGAGGTATGCACCAGCAGAAAGCAACAGCACCAGAGCAGCGCCAGCAGAGTAAGCACCAGCAGAAGACCAGCACCAGGAGGCAGTGCCAGCAGAATAAGCACCAGCAGAAGTACCACCACCAGAAGCAGCATCAGCAGAAGCCCAGCACCAGAAGATCGGCCCGCGGCAGCAGAAGCCCCAGTAGAAGCAGAGTCAGGGCCAGGGGTGGAGGGTGGTCCTGTCCTCTTCCAAAGGCTGGCAGCAGATGGCAGAGGCTTCCATTTCTTCCCCATGGTTGTTGGGTTGTGGCTGGCTGGCTGGCTGGCTGGCTGGCTGGTTGGCTGGCTGGCAAGCTGTGTCTGGAAGCAGGTCTTTCCTCTGAATGGTGACCTGCTTTGGGAGCTGCTTCCCTTTATATCCATGGGGCTGATGCAATGCATCCTCCGCATGCGCAGTGAACGCTAGGCTCCGCCTAGGCATCCGCTAGCTGCTCCGCTAAAGCATCCGCGTAGGCTTCGCTGTGCATCCGCTTCATCCGCTGTGCATCCGCTGTGCATCCGCTTTATCCGTTCGGCATCTGCTCGGCATCTGCTCTTCCGTTCCGCGTCCGCTTTGCTGCCGCTCCCCCGGAAGCCTTGCGGATGTGCCATCTGCTTCCATCTGCTTCCATCCGCTAGGCTTCCATGGAGCATTCTGCTTTCCATCCGCACTACATCCTCCCCCGTCCATTCCCTTTCCATGTTGTTGTCCGCTCTGGTTATGCAAATTCAGGGCACTTTTGAGAGCGGATAACAACGGATGGAACATTTTTCTCGTCCGCTTTGTCCTTTTTACAAACGTTCAGCATCCGTCGGCCAGTGTGACAGGGCCTTAAAGATCTGCATGCTGCAATACACAGAGATACAATTCTACCTGTGCCTTCTGTTCAGGTTTTAAATTCTAGGCCTTTTCCTCCTGCCCTTTCTAGTCAATGCATAGTTGAGCATTTTCCTCATGGCCTTGAGTTTGGCCTTGTTCCATGTTGACATAATGGTTCTGTTGGATCTGGAAGTGGCTGGTTCCTGCCTTGCCAATTATATTCCTCTGCCAAACCTCCAAAAAGCAGCACCTTGCTTCTAATAGTCACATCTGTGTTTCTGCAAGGCAACATGTGTTTGCACTTTTGCAAGGCTGAAAAGCCAACTGAGATTGGACTCTCTTTGACAAAAATTCAAGACAGATTACAAATTTCACCACAGTATTTGCTGTGTTTTAAATACTGTGTTTTACACAGTATATAAAACAAAGTGAAGCATTCTATTTAAGCAAACTTCTGATAATCTGGTGTGTCTGGATTTTATCCATCTCAGCTCTCCTGTCACTCATCTTTTCAGTTACTTTCTCTCAGCCCAATCCACCTCACAGGATGGTTGTTGTGTGAGAGAAAAGGCAGAAAAAGAACAACAGATTTTAAAATATTAACAGAGTTGGAGGAGACCTTGTAAGTCATCTAGGCTAACCCCCCCACCCAAGCAGGACATCCTACACCATTTCTGTTAAATGGCAGTCCAATCTCTTCTTGAAAGTCTCAAGTAATTAAACTCTCACAACTTCTGAGAGCAAGCTGTTCCATTGGTTGATTGTTCTCACTGTCAGAAAGTTTCTCCTTATTTCCATGTTAAATCTCTCCTTCAGTTTCCCATCCATATTTCTGGTCTGGCTATAGGTTGGCTAGAACAGAGTTTGCCAACCTTTTGGACCGTCTGGCGAAACCACCAAAACTCATAATTTTAAATCTCGGCGGACTAGAGACCCTGGAAAACTCCAAAAAAGGTCTGCAGAATAAATCCCCCACACCGGTTTTCTACTGATGATATTCTTTATTTGGGATCTCAGAAACTGTCTCCGGCTTCTGTCTCAGGAAAGACGAGAAGAGAGAGACGAGAGAGAGAGACTTTTGAGCTGTCATGCAAGGAAAGTCAGCAAAAGCAAGGAGAAGTCTTTCTTTCTCGTCCCACAAATTCACCCAGAAATGAGTTTTGTGAGACTTGTTGCGTCTTGAGCAGAACACGGTCTTGCAGGGGTCCCAAAGACTCATTCTGGAAGAGTTTTTGGGGGAGAGAAGACATACTTTTGTGCTTTCCTTTTTGTGCAGCCAACATGCTGTAGAAGAAGCAGAAGCAGCCAGTGGCCCAGGCCAAGGCAGGTTTTCCCCCCTCCGTCCCTTTCCCCCTCCCCTCACAAACCTTGTGTTCGCCAGTGCTCAGTGATTCAAGCTTTGTGTTCCATGGGCCATGTGGATGGTGGAGCCTTGTATCCACACAGCCTGGATTAATTGCTCTTGGGGGTGCTTTGGGGCGACATTTCTCTTGTGGACCACCAAAATGTTCTCATGGACACAAGTGGTCCGCAGCCCTAGCTGGCTGCGTGACGCACTGCTTTATAAAATAACTTGACCCTTCCTCTCTGTGTAAGCCCCTCAACGTATTGACACTGCCTATCATGTCTCTCCCTGGTCATGTCTCTTTAACGAGACTAGCCATGTCCAGTTTCCTGCAACCGGTTCTTCCATACTGTTTAGTCTAACGTCCCCTAATCACTACCTGGTTGCTCTCTGTGCAGTCTTTCTAAAGTCTCAACATCTTTTTTTATAATGTGGTGTACCAAACTGGGATGCAGTACCTAACGTGTAGTCTTACTAAGGCTCTTATAGAGTGGTATCAGTAATCTTCAATTGATCTGATTGTATCTTGTTAATGCAATTTATGATTGCATTGGCTTTTTTGGCTTGCTGCTGTCACACGTGCTGGCTCATGATTTAGCTGGTGTCCACTAAGACCCAAGATCTCTCTCAAAGTTACTGCCTATTAAGCCTGTGTTTCACCCAATCAATGATGTGTGCTTTTGGTTTTCTTGCCTAAAGTTGTATGGACTTTACTTTTCTCTAATTGAATTTTTCATTTTGTTAGATAGGGCCCCAGTATTCTAGCGTCTGTGCAGATCCATTTGATTCTTGAGGCTGTCTCTAGGTGTTAGCTATTCTTTGCCAGTTTAATATCATCTGCAAATTTGGTAAGTTCCCCTTCTATTCCCTCATCTAAGTTGTTAATGAAGATATTGAAGAGTACTGGGCGTAAGATGGAACCTTATGGCACCGCACTGCTTACTTCCCTCCATGTAGAATTAGACCCATTAAGGACTACTTGTTGAGTACGGTTTTATCAGCCAGTTATGAATCCATCTGGAGGTGATTCTATCTATCCCACTTTTTTCTAGCTTTCCAAGAAATAGGTGGTCTACTTTGTCAGTATTTCGCTAGTCTACTAATTTAGTCACTAATATTAAGTATGTTCACCAGGGCAGGGAATGAATGAATGAACAAATAAATGTCTTATTTCCAGCAATTATTTTAAAAAGGGATGGGCAACTGTTTGATGGCTGGAAGACTCACTGGCTAGGCCAGAGTTGCAACTTAGGTAGGTCTGAGTCATTTCACATGCATGGACTGAGATTCTGATCTTCTTTCCCTTGTGAGTTTGGGGCGGAACTCATACCTGCAAGGTGGATTGGGCTGAGAGAGCGTAATTGGCAAAATGTATGACAGGAGAGCTGAGTTGGGTAAAACCCAGGAGCACCAGATTATAGGTCATTTGCTTTAAAGGGATGCTTTGCTGCATTGTGACTGGCTGAAGAAAGAAAACCTGTGCAGATAGAATTGTACAGATTGTGTATTTCATTCTCCATAGGTCCATACCAAATGTTTGGAGAAGCCAACATCACAATAATGCTGTTGAGAGTTTAAGATATTTAAATACACATGGCCAGGCCATATGGTTTATGGTGATTTTGCAGAGAATACAAAGAACTATGTTTGGGTTGTGCAAGCTAATCATACTATAGAGGGTATAGTAATTGCAGATTATGTCATGGAATTAATAGGGTGGAGCAAAAATCTTGTGTTATCTTGAGGCATTACTTCTATTTGCCCAAGCAGGACATGCTGAGCCAACTGATGCAATTTCATGATATAGTTAAAAACATGGCACATGATTATAAAGAAGGAGATGAGAATGAAGCAAAATGACCTTAAGAATGCCGAAATGTATACAGTGTTTCACATTCAACAGATCTCCCTAAAGCACAAGGTTAAGCAAATAGCTCTGAGTATTCCTGAACTTTTGTTTGCCAGCTAGTGAAGACTGCGATCAAATAAGGTTACAGTGACTCAGTTTTCAAAACAACCATGCCAGTGGTGCCACCTTGATTTAGCTGGTGATCAGTTTTCTTTGATGAAGATATGGATCTCAGTTGGGCCACTGTTGCAGAAATGCTATGTTAAATTATATTTGCAATTATTCTTTTCAAAGTAGTATGTTATTTATTATTACAATCTGTTCACAACAATGTGAACAGCACTATGGAGTAGTGCTCACACGAGGTAGGCTATTTATGTTAGGTAGGGATTTTGCTGGAGCAGAGAAATAAATGTAAGTATTTTCTTTATAAATATATATAGTGACAGTTACCTGAAGTTGGAACACATTATAGCTTGCCGAACGTACTATAGCTAGTGGGGCATATTATGGCAAATTTTAGAATTTGGAACTATAAAAATAATGTAACAATTAAATTACAATTAATTACAGTAGTTCATTATAAAATAGTAATCAGATATTATGATTAGTCATCTTTTAAATGCTGTTTAAAATACATGTTTTCATTTGTTTTTTTAAAAAACTAAGATAGAAATAACTGTTTTTCTAGTTCATCATTATTTTTATTTAAATATAATTGTTGGTATTGCACAATTAGATTATTTATGAATGCATATGAAAATCAGTTGGGATGTATATTGAATATACAAGGTGTTCATTTTCTAGAGATATTAGAGATAAACTCAAAAGTGATATTTGCTTAAAGAATTAGAGGCTGGTAGCCTTTGGCCTTCCAGTTTTGATCATGGCCAGCATTGGGTAGTTTATTCTCATGATTTTCTTTGCAACACCTCTCTTATTTTCTTACCTTATCCTGTAATGTGCATATCCACACACTGCCAGTTTATTGCACAAGTTTTTCCCAGATGCTTTTGCAAACTTGCTTACTTGACATATCAGTGGGTTAGAAAGATAACAGCATGAGCTCTTGCATTAATTTCACATTGCTACCAAATGTTAATGAAACACCAGTCAAGGAAACTTATAAATGATTAAATATTCCCAAAGAAATTGATTTTTGAGACAGAGGAATCAATTTCTGGGTGGAATCATCAGAGGAATTTAAGTTTAAAAATAAGTTTGGGCAAATGTACATATGTTACCTAAAATTAGGAATCAAACCAACTGCCTACTTTTGCTACCTTAGTTTTTATTGATTCTATTCCTACCTTGCTCCATTCCATTTTTAATTATTATTTATTGAAGGCTATGCAAAAGCATAAGCTTTCATAGCACCCATTTCCCCCTCCTTCTATATACCAAAAGCCAAGTGAAACAAATATTTCACAAAGCATATAGTTTAGGGCTGACATGGATCTTCCATGGAGGGAGAGAGTACTACAGAATTAACTCCATTGTTGGAAAGATTCTCTTCTTTCTCACTATAAATTTCACTTCTGACAATAATTAAGACCCAGATAGAATCCCTGCCCACCTAGAAGTTCAGAAACATGCAAATGTGAGTAGATAAACAGGTACCACTTTGATGGGAAAGTAATAGCATTCTGTGTGTCTCAGCATATAGTAATGCTGGCCACGTGATTATGGAAATGTTTTCATACTATGCTGGTTCTCTTGGGTAAGAAACAGAGATGAGCACCATCCCTACTAGACAGAGGAAAATTATCTTTACCTTGGAATCCCTGCAGCAGGAGGAAAAATTTATGGGTCAGAAAGCAGTCCCTTTATATGTCATTTTCCTGAGTTTTGGTTACCCTGTGTGTATTTCCCACAGATCAATTTGTAAATAACATGTTTTGTGATCTCAGGAAGAAACAAGAAACCTGTCTGCTAGTTGAAAAAAGAATGGCATGACTGTGTAGGTTTTATTCTGTGCCACAATATAAATCCTGGATCAAACTTGACTGGAACGGCTAATATTTTTAACTGGTTGGTCAGTTCATGATCATGCGAAGGACATACATTCTTTTAATTAATAGGTTAGATGTGTGATTACATTGGCAACTGCTCAGTCCCCCCCTTCTATGAAACATGGTGCTTTGACCCTGGACTTGTCTTCCCCAGGGTCATCCATCTGATGTTAACTGGCCTGTGTGAGATGGAAATATCTATTTTTCAACTATTTTTTCTATTTCTATTTTTTAGTCTCTCATAGAAGATAAGGAAGTTGATCTCATTACTGGTCCATTTCATTTTGCATGACTCAAGTGGAATTGGGCAGAATTAGGGTTCCATAAGTTTCCTTCATTAGGCAAGTCCATCTTGTGTGTATTCATTTCCCCTTCTCACAGGCTGCTGTCATTTGCTTGTTATGCTCTTTGGGCCCAGTCTACAACATTGCCCACAGGACAAGAGCAAACAAATGGGAGTTCTTTCTCCTCATTGGTGGAGATGATAGGGTATCTGAACTAAGAAGAGAACACGAAAGTGAAGGACTCATTTGATGATGTTGGCCTGGATCTTCTGAATACATAACAATAAATATCTAAAATAAATGTATACAACATGAAAGATAAATTTCTTTTTTGTTTTATGAAAACAAATTAAATATGTAAAATAAAGGTATATATAAAAATATGCAAAACGAAAGAAGCCAAAGTCATAAACAAGCAAATGTGACTTAGAAAATATTTCAGTTTGCTTGATGTCATTTCAGGCCATTATGCCAAGGCTCTTTGGATGTGAAGAGAGGACAATTGGACCTGTTGGAGCAACGTTGAGCATTAGCTATATTATTTATGGTCAGGATCCCAGTGATCTGAAAAGATTTAGGTAGGTAACACTTGTTTGTTTTTCATCTTATGACACTCTAGATACTCTTCTAATCTTTGTGAGTTATGTTTTTGAGGATTGCAAAGAAATATGGCAGGGAAAACAAAGCCCCAATGTACATCTGGAACAATGAACGTACTTTGGATCCTGGCCAGTGTATTTCTGGATTGATCTTAATTTATTGAACTGGGTACTCTGTGACTTGTCAAATTCAAAGCTCTCTGAGAAAATTCATGTTCTTCTTTTCTTTCCCAGAAGTTTTCATCAAGTCTATATTTATTTAGGCACAGTGAGATGTTGCCAAAATTTGGGATAAAAGGAAATTAGAATTAAATGTGTATAAATGCATGCACACATAAATAGAAATTTTTAAAAGGCAACAATCATTGAACAACATTTATACTGTATGCCACCCAGAGTTGCTGTACTAGTGACATGGGTGGTATATCCCACATACCTTACTCCTCCTACTTTCCCACAAAAGCAGTCCTGTAAGGTGGATTGAGTTTAGAGAGAGTGATTGGCCAAAACTCACTCAGCTGGCTTCCATGGCTAAGGTGGGATTTGAACTCAGAGTCTCTTGCTTTGTGGTTTGGTGCCTTAACTCCTAAACCAAACTGGCTTTCTTTGGAATGTTTCAGATTTCCCACTAAAATTAGCTGTAAGACACATGACCTAAGCAAAAGCTCAACCAGGCAGCAGCTTTAAGAGTCTGAAAGGTACACAAGGAAAGATAAGTGATATGGTATGCATGGTGATGTCATCATGTGTATGCCATTTTGTTCATTGTGACTTCTACCAGAGGTCTTTGACAGCTTCGGTGGCCTTTTATTTGCAAATACTTCTGGGCTTCTAGCCCTGCTCAAATTCCCCCAGTAGAACCTTCTGTCCTGCATCATAGAAGTGAAATGTTTTGCTATCCACTTACTGAACTAGGTGAACTGCTTTTGCCAGAATGTGAAATGATCATTTTAAACCCAGTCACAAGTTAGATGAAAACGTGTAAACTGAGACCCAGAAAGTACTCTGCTTTCTCAAATTACTCTGCCTACCTCAGGAAAGATGGTTGGAAAGCAAATACTAGTGGTGTTACATAAGGACGTAAGAAGAGGCTTGTTGCATCAGACCATCAACCTGTTTGGTCCAACAATCTGTGTCACACAGTGGTCCATGGGATATATTTGGTATGCATTACTTTCTAGCAGCCGTGTTTCAGGAATGCTGCCTATGATTCATGGGGTAGTAAATCACTGCCAGTATTAGTAGCCGTAGATAGCCTGCTCTTCCATGATTGGTATCAAGCCCCCTTCTAAATCCATCCAAATTGGCTGCTGTTGGGCAACTGAGGGCAGGGAACCCTACAGTTTAATTATATACTGGGTAAAAATGTACTTCCCTCTGTCAGTTTTGAATGTTCCTGCATTTAGTTGCAGAGAATGACTTAAATTCTAACACTGTGTCTGAGAGAGAAATTTCAATCCATGTTATGTACTGGTAGTCCTCAAGTATAACTGGTTGCTTGGTGATTGAAGTTTGATGGACCAGGTGCAGTCATATGGTGATCCACTTTATGACCAGCATGACTTATGGCCCTAATTCTGGGTTCAATTATGGTCATAAGTTGAGGATTGCCTATATACCATATGTACAGTAAGTTTTTTAATTCCTTTGCTTCCCTTTACTTTACTTCATTCCAAAATATAGAATCCCAATTGCTGGAATTTTTCCCCATGAATGGCTATCTCAGTCCACAGATTATTTATACTTGCCTTTTTCAGCATGTTTGCTAGCTCTGTGATATTCTTTTTAAGAAACTTGAACTATAATATGTACTCCAAATGTGTTTTCACCATAGAGTTGAATGAAAACATACTTTATCAACCTAGCAAGGTTGTTGGAGTTTCTTCCTCCAATTTTAAATCCATGCTTACCTTCTTCCAATTGACATTTCCTTAATATATAGTCAGCATAATAATTATCTTACTCTTTCCATTTTGAATTTTTAGAAGTATAGAAAGAAATTTTGAAAGTCATCTCATATAACTCTTGCAGAAATCCTCTACCACAGTCTCCATGACAAAGGCCAGTAAGCTTCTGTTTGAACCATTCCAGTGAAAGAAGGTCCACTTCCCAAAGCAATCTGCTTAATTGTTCTATAAATCATGGAACAAAATCTAAGTGCAGCAATAGCAATAGCACTTAGACTTATATACCACTTAAAAATGCTTGACAGAGCTCTCTAAGCAGTTTACAGAGTTAGCATATTTCTCCCAACAATCTAGGTCCTCATTTTACCCACCTCAGAAGGATGGAAGGCTGAGCCAACCTTGAGCCTGGTTAGGTTTGAACTGCCAAATTGCAGGCAGCCAGCTGTCAGCAGAAGTAGCTTGCAGTACTGCACTCTAACCACTGCGCCACCGAAGTCCTGATTGTGACCCTTTCTGAGGAATGGCTCTTAAGAAAAATCCATTTGATTTCATGCTCAAACTTCCAGTTAGGAATTATTCCATAGCCAGTGCTCCCGAGAAAATTGCCATATTGAGAATTCAACGGCTATAATTGCTTTGCCTGAAAACTGGCTAAGCTAAAGAAATGCAGAGTTTGACAGTACTATAAAATGTTGCCTTTCTCTTTCAGAAACAAATTATATTGCCAGCCATATGAATTATCAAAATATGCTTGAAATCAACATGGCAAAAACTCAAGGCACTGGATTCTTCAAGAAAGTGGGGGCTTGATACATTGCTTGGCGTAATTTGTGTCCTATTTTCCTCAGCAAAAAAACAGCAGCATATTTTTTTAAAAAAACCTGGGCTTTAACTGGTTCCATGTCTGAAAACTTGGCCTCAAACTACATAGAGACCTAGTAATATTAAAGGACAATTGCAAGGCTGCATTGTTCTAATTGCCTTGAAAATAAACTAGCCATTCCATTTTGAAATGGAATTTTGTCATATTGGCAATGTGTGCACATTCCATTCCATTTATGAAAGTCAATGATGATTCATGTATTTAACTATTGCACAAATTTGGTTTTTGTGAAAAATGTTGATTTAGTTACACACTGGCATTGTTAAATTTAGCAATGTCATCTGTCACTATTCCAATGAAACAGGAGACGAATAACAAATGCGGTCAGATCCTTAAATGCCTTAACAAATATGAAAGACTCAAGGGCAATTCAATTTAAATTTGCCATGTGCCCAAGCCTTAATATCCATAAATACATGCAAAGAAGCAACGTCCTATAGTTTCCCACAAAGATGTGATTGTTCCTTACGTATCTTAATTTAATGCCAACAGATTTATCTCCTACATGTCCAAAATTACATATAGGCAAATGAGAAGGCAGAAGAGTTTTGCAGAGTTCTGCATAATTCTTGCTATTATTTTCCACAGGCAACTTTGAGAGAGCAAACAACGCTTTCATCTGCTTACTTTACTTTACCCATTCCTTTGCTCCAGAGCTGGAATTTGGCAGCACCATGGTTAGCCCTTTCCTTGACAACTTTCTTAACTGAAACCAAGGATAGAATATTCTGACCTTGACAGGCTCTTCCCCAAGCTGGAATTATAGCTGCCTTTTTTGCCAAGAACTTGCTCAACTGTCTTTTGACATTCTTGAGGAATCCCCCTCTTGTCCGTTCTGCTTAATGTCTAAAGGGGAAGAAATGCAAACACTCCCCTTAGTGCCATTTTATGTAATTGGACAATCAATGATAGATCTGTTAAGAATACAATAATAGAAGGAGATGTACAGAAATTTACAAATGTGCTCCTTCCTTTGAAACCTTAAGTAGCTTGCCAACCAAAATAAGGTTTAGGAAGAATTGAGTATTTTACTGAAAAGTGATGTGAACTTTGTAGAATTTTTCCCCCACATCCAGTTATACAGCTCACCAGACACACACACTGCAAATGTCTAAGCTTGTATGAAAAGCCCAAACCCCATCATCTTCTGATCTGTCTGAAGTTCTAGCTCACTTTAGATATTTTTAATGGTTACAAGATGTCTACACAACCATTCAGTGGCATGAAGAAAAGTAAATCACAAGTGTAGAGAGAGAGACAAAGAGCAAGTTGCCCATTGCTGCATTGGGGCCTCTTATCCGAATTTAGCATCATCAATCAGGATTGGTTACTTTGGAAAATTAGAACTGGAGATCCTGGATTGTGTTATTCAACAATATCTGCTGTAGAATAATGCAAAGTTTTCCAGTTTCCATATGCTATTTCATGTTTATAAGAAGCTATGTTACAGACAAATGTTTGTGAATATTCAAATTATCAGATTCCAGATCAGGTGCAATTAGAATTAAAGCAGAATAGGAGGCAAGAGTTTCCCTCTGTTCAAAATATAACAAAAATAATACATGTATTTCTCATCATTTCAACATCTGTTTCTGATTTTAGTTTTACTACCTAGATATACAAATGTAGCTGCATTGTGAGACTAATCCAAAATAGTTTCTGCCTAAGCATATTTGTGTTTTAAAAAAAGATCAGAGAACTGGATCTGTGTGTCTGGGAAATATGTCATTTCAGAGAGATCATTCATTTGGAACTCTGACAAAGTGCATAATAATATCTCAAAGAAAGAAACTACATTAAGATTATTTTTAAACAGTTGGTCAAAGAACTTTAGTTTGTAAAATATAGTTTGTAAAACATTGTTTGTAAATATGGTCTAGGTTGAAATTTCAAAAGGAAGAGAAAATGAGTTGTGGAAAACAAATTATCTATTTCCCACTCATTTTGAATTAAAACCTTTCATAATAAATCAACTAATAATATAAAGAGAATATAGATTTTCTGATTTTCCCATTTCACAACTGAATGATGATAATTTTTATTTATTCGAGCATTATTCCAGTATCCTTATCTGCAAGGTGGTGTTCTTTGCACTTTTAATGTTTAAAGTAATATCGTAATCTATCAAGAGATCTTTCATTATTAGGTAATAATTATGGTGATAATGATTTAATTGAGTATGAACTAAACTGTTAAATTTCAGCAACTGTCGAAATTTTCTGTTTGACAATCTGTCCTTGACCTGGTCTTTCATGCCTTCCAATGGTCACTCGTGAAACGAAACGATCAAAATGTTAAAAAGTTACGATATTTCTGTAGTTACTTACCAAGCACATCTAAATTATATTAAAATAACCAAAATATATTTACAATCCCCAAGGCAAGTCACAATGGGGTTGAGCACCCCTAATGTTTGGAAATTGAAAGTTGAAAAATTTGACACATCCTAATTACTGTAAATGAGGCCATCCAGCTTGCTATTCATTCATCCTCCTCTCTGCAAAGTTTTTTTTAAAGCCACAAAACACTCCACAAAATGGGAAGCCTGACACATTCCTGCAAACTGCCACAGCTGAAGCATTGGTTGGGTGTTCAGGCTGGAGCCAACCCACCTCTGCTACCCTCTGCCAGCCTTCTCACTTGCCCACCTGCCCAGTTCTCCATCCAGCACCAACTGCGAGTTGTCCCGGCAACAAATTTCCGGTATTGAGATGTCCTACAAAAAGATTATAGCAGTAAGTTGGCAGAGGGGACTTTGCAATGGCAAGAAGGCCACCCCCTGCTGGCTGTACCAAGCTAGTGGCATGGAGTCATCCCATTCCGGAGAGAGGATTTGAACCCATAACTATAGTTTTCAATTAAACATTATTGGTTGACTTCTGATGTGGTGAACTAAAGTACATCTTCATTGATGAAGAAACAATTGTTTTCTTTGACATTGGCTTGCAGGAAGTCATTTGCTGCAGAGAGAGAAAGAAGTTCAAAGCAAACCAATTCTACATCCACCTTTTCTTTACCTTTTTGCTCGGTCATGTTTTTTAATATCACCTGAGGTTACTTTGTTTGGCGGTTATGGAGGAAATGTGGAAATATAGCTGAAGCTGCTAATTCAGTAAGAAATGCCTTGAACTGTAGTTACCTTTTGGCACAGTGACCATGATTTTGCAATTGTAATTGCTCTCTGATAATTTCTTTTTTCAGTGGACAAAGCTAACAAAGCTGGATGGCTCTATTCATGATTTATTTACTGTATCATCTGAATTAGGGTTGTTTCTGTCTATGGGGAGGAAGGACTGCTTTTCTGTCTGTGAAGAGAGACATCTAGGGAGTGATGACTCTTGCGCCTTACCACATAAAGAAATAGTGGATGAAGTTTCAGGAGAGACATATGATGGGATCAGTGGCATTTCAATCCCTGAAGCCCAATCACAATATGAGGGAGCAATTGAATCAGATTTGGTGTCCTATTTCCGTTCTCTGACTAGTTATAGCAGAGTACAGGTTGGAGAAATAGAGACAAAAATGATAATAAAAAATTAAACCATCACTCACATTGTCTATGGAATATTTCTCAGATTTGGAATGATGGCCCGTGAGCCAGCATGCAATTCCTTCAATTACAGCCATGTTTGTATCCTGATAGGCCTCCTTTATTTTTGTAAAATGTGGGTGAAGCTGATGTAAGTAGGACTTTTCACAGCTGCAGCCAATTGTCAAAGAAGAGGCCCCGCTTCCAACAGTGAGGCAGCTTCTGCCGTATGTAATTTCATTTAAACTGCCTTCAAGAATTCTGCCTGGCCAGCTCCAGAGAAATGGCAGAAATCCTACTACATCTGAAGAGAACTAACTTTATCAGAGGCTCTTTGGCTTTTCACTCCAGGCCGAAGTTTTTCCTCCTTTGCCTATGGAGTCAAGGGGCCTACAAACAACAGATACCCTCTCTCAGCAGGTTGCAGACTAAACCAAGATTTGTTGCCCTAAGCATGGAGGCCAAGGTGCTCTAGTATCAGCCAGAATACAAAGCACAACTCTGTTCTACTGTTTTGAGGTTGCCACTTTGCCACATTTTCTCCCCAGTGAGACACTGTGGCTCTAAAAACACAAAATAAGCTATATAGGTCTTTGAAATGCCTTTTCTGGTACAGAAATAGTTTTTGGGTTTGATTTTACTTTATTTTTAATGTTAGAGAAGGCATAAAAGCTGTGCAATCAATAATTTTCTGTAACCAGCCACCACTAGGAAATCTCAAGAGTTTGCTAAAATGAACCATTCATTGTCTCTGTGGGAAACTGCATGAATTTTCTCCCTGGAATAGCCAGGAAGGTAGAATCTTGACCAGTTACAATAGAATAGAATAACAGAGTTGGAAGGGACCTTGGAGGTCTTCCAGTCCAACCTCCTGCCTAGGCAGGGAACCCTACACCACTTCAGACAAATTGTCATCCAACATCTTTTAAAAAACTTCTAGTGTTGGAGCATTCACAACTTCTGGAGGCAAGTTGTTCCACTGATTAATTGTTCTATCAGGAAATTTCTCCTTAGTTCTATGTT
>BHFT01007113.1:0-13605 GCA_004320025.1 Laticauda laticaudata | reverse complement strand
GCCACTATAGAAAACCCCAGCCACAGAATCATCAGAGAAGCCATAGAGATTGAAAAAAGACCTGAAATATATATATTAATATATATATATTAAGAATATATAATATATATATTAATGGGAAAAAGACACTGGTGGAACAATGTCATGCTGGAAAAAGTTTTTATAAGGGAATAAGGTTGCAAAAATGAGGATAAGAAGAAGATATTTTATAATGTGCAGATAGAGGAAAGAGTGTAAAGAGTGGTTAACATTAAAAGGAAATGGCAATGAGTTTGAAGGAAATTAAGTTAAATTATTTCAGGAATGTGTAAGAAGAGTTAAAATAGAACTCTCCAGCAAAAAAAAAAAANAGAAGAGTTAAAATAGAACTCTCCAGCAAAAAAAAAAAAAATGGAATTAATAAAAATGGTAATTTTGGGATGAATCTGAAGTGGAGAAAAGTTAGAAGGACTGTTGAATAGATGCGCATGGCAATAATACTGATTATGGAACTGAAAAGTGGAATTGGAATAGAATACTACAAATGTTTGAAAAAAACATGATTAAATGCATGCAATAACTGCTGTGAGCATATTGAAAAATATTACTATTACAGATGTAGGCGTGTAATTGGGGAAATATTAAAATCAGAATCTATATTGAAATTCTGAATAGAGGCTGTGTGATTACCTTAACATGTTTATGAAGGCTGCACCTTGGCCTGATGTTAGGAAAAGCTATTGTTGATTCCTTAGGCAAAGGGAAACATGACAACTACAGCAGGTTAAGTTGTCAAGTGTGCCCAGGAGGGCTTTGAGTGGAAGGATACAAGAAATGACAAAGAGCAAAATTTTGAAGGTGTCTCATGAATTTATGATGAAGGGTTTTTTAGGGATGCATACAGCATATTTTTGGTGATTAGCAGTGAGAAATACTGTATATAAATGTGTACTTTTTATTTTACCTTTGAATTAGCTGTGCAAACTAGATTTAGTGATATTTCCTTATATTTTTTTTTTATGATGCTTTTACAGTAATTTCTGTTCAGAGTACTGAAGCATAAGTTCAGCACCGGAAAAATAAACACAGATGGCTGAGGCTTCATTTAACTTCTTTATAAACACAAAATTACAATACCAGTTGTAGATTTCTCCAACATGGAGCAAACTCAAACAGAAGCAGACATGTTACAGGTTCAACTTCAGCAGACAAGCAAGCAAGTTAGTTTCTCTTTTCATTTTAAAGCCGAGCACAAAAAGGAGATAAACCATGCCCAGATTCTCTCTTTTAGCCCTCAACTCAACTCTCATTGGCTGAGCTTGTTACTAAGCTCTATTCCAGTTCATAAATACTGTGTACTCTGACAATTTCTTTATCTTATTATTTATTAGTACATATGTAGAGGGTTAGATGATTTTCTTGCATCATCTTCTTTTCACGGGGTGAAGTTTGGGCAACTGAATGGAGCTGTTTACTGGCCGGATGCCCTTCCTGTCACCAATGTGGAGTTATATTCAGCAGATATATTCTCAATGTGCTAGGAGAGAGAAATATCTGCCTCTACCTAGGATTGAACTCACAGCCTCCAGATTGTGAGTTGAGAGCTCCACCTCTAGGCCACCATACCACTTCTTCTTGTCAAGCATGTTGGGCAAAAATAGCTTATTTTGTAATTTTTGGTTTAAAATAGCCAGGTATATCCAGAAAATGAGTTACTTTACTTTTATTACCAAGTTCAGCCAATTGTTTGGGCTCAATTGTATGCTGTCTGAGAGAAAAATATTATAAGTTACTCTTTTATAATAGGATTTTACGTAGTTTAAGTATGGTTATGCTAGAAATTTCCTTTCTGTTACATATAAACTCCCCCCCAAAACGTGTTCAGTTACAAGTACATGATGCATTGTTACAATCTTTTTGGAAAACAGGATGATCTGCCTGGGGCTGGGCAACAAGTAAATAAGATAAGGGACATCCTCCCAAGGTAAAGCCCAGCAGTGAAACAAAATAAGAAACTGAGGCACAGAAAACAATGTCATGTTGACCTTTAAGCCTATAGTTTAGCTCATCTTATAATAAGGAGGAATGGGGAGCGCCTGTTAGGTGTGGTGTGTTCTGTGCAGGGGCATAAATGTATTGTTTGAATATGGAATTTTGCTCTACTTGTACCAATCCACTTTGGAAGGTTCTTGAAGGCCCATTTGCAAACACTTATTTTCTTTAATAAACCTTTAAATTGTGAACCAGACCTGTCTCTGTATTGTGAGTATTAAATAATTAGGGTCTTACATCTCACATGTCCTACCACTTCATTTTTCAAAATATATCATAAAATGCAAGTATTCCAATCCAGATCTTCAATTATTGAACCTCAACAAATGCTGTTCTCCATTTCATAAAAATACAAGTGAAGCTATTTATCAGCCCTGCATCCACATCCAGTTCATTGGGCCTGCTAAGTACCCCTGGGAACCCACAAGCACAATTTAAATTCAACCCCTGCCCTTGGTATTGAAAGGGATTATAGGAGCCACTTAGATCTTTTTCTTCCATGGTCAGTCAGGAAAGCTGCTAGCTGATAAAGAAATATATTTTTATGCTTCTGCTGTTGTGCAAGGCTCGGTCCCACTGGCTGACAGACGCAAAATGTATGCATAAAGGACACAGCGGATGAGCAAAATTTTGGGGGTGGCTCCATCCATTGTCTATCTGCTCCAAAAAGTGGCCCAAATTTGCATTAACAGAAAGAAGAACGGAAAAGAACAACGTAGGTAGTATGTAGCGGGGATGTTATATGGATGTTCATCAGAAGCCTAGCAGATGAAGCGGATGGAAGTGGATGACACCTCCAAAGGGGTTCCGGGGAGAATTTCAAAGTGGACACATAGCGGAAGGGGCGGATGCATAGCGGATGAAGCGGATGCATCACCGACGCCCTATAGGAAACAAAGGGGTTGCCGTGAAGATGTATATCGGATGCAAAGCGTTCACTGCGCATGTGGGGAGTATGAATTGCATCAGCTCCGCAGATATAAAAGGATGCAGCACGCACGCAGTCAACATACAGGGGAAAGACGTGCTGCCAGATACATCTTACAGGAACACTATGGTTCGTCAGTCAGGCAAGAAGAGGAAGCCCATGCCTACTCGTTCAAGCCCTGGCAAGATGAAGAAGGGCAGAACCGCATCCCACCCCTGGCACTGACTCTGAAGCTGCTGCTGTTGCTGCTGCTGCTGCTGTGGTGGACCAGCCCCAAAGCCCTGCTGCTGAAGCCCCTGCTGCTCAAGCCCCTGAAGGCCCTCTGCTGAAGCCCTGTTCCAGAGGAGGAAAGAGGCAAGGGAAGGAGAAGGGAGTGAGGAAACAGTACATTGTTTCTGAGGAGCATGAGGATGAGGTGCTGGAATGGCTGAGGGAGAACGAGTACCTCTGGTGAAAGGGCCACAGACTGTATCGGGACACCAAGAAGAAGCAGGCAGCTTGGAGAGACAAGCGAGAGCCTGGGGTAACACTGCAGAAGTACTCCTGGGATGGTGGAAGCACATGCACACCTGGTATGGCAAGCTACACCTCAAGAAATCCGGGTAGGCGCCGTCAAGCTCACTGACCAGGAGATGTAGTCATGGCCAAGTGCAGTTTCCTGGAGGGTGAGATCCGCCACCGAGGGGCAGCCCTCTGAGACCCCTCTCCCTCAGACAGCCCACAGAACAGCCAGTTCTCTTCCAACCAGAAGCAAGCTTCCCTGTCCAGGCAGGTGTCTTCAGAGGGCCCCACAACAGAGACCCCATCTCGTGGAGGATGACGCCCTGCTGTCACAAATGGAGGAAGAAGCAGCAGCCACCAGAGGCCAACCCACTCCCACCCCAACCCCCAGCTCCAGAGGAATGCAGGCAGAGAGGCAGACTGGAGGGCCAGGACCACAGTGTGCTGTTGGAGATCAGGGACACAATGAAGACCAGCACAGAACTTCTCTCTCAGCTGGTCCACTTGGACAGAGCATCCTCGGCCAGAACACCTTCATGACCTACGTGAGCCAGACCCTGAGGGACCTGCCCAAGGCCCAGTACCAGGTGATGAAGCAGAAGATCACAGCACTTCTGCACAACCTCAAGGCCCAGCTGAGCTGCTCCTACCAGTCCAGGTCTGCTCCTCCACCGCAGGATGTCACAGCCCTTCCATGGCTTTCAACAGCCCCTCACCTACCAAGGCTACGATACCAGGACTTCCCACAGCAGAAGCAGAACTTCCCAGTCCAGGCCCAGGTTCATCGGACGCCACAGACGCCACTCCTCACCCAGCTGCAGACCAGACAGCCCAACTAGATGCCTCCTTCTCCACCCACAGCCAAGCCCGTAAACGGACAATCTGTCATCAGTATTGGCTGACATCTCAAGTCCTTGATGAAGGGCCTCTCAACCTCATGGGACTGAGTCAGCTCTCGGATAGCTTCCTGAACACACCACCACCTGTTGTACCTCGGGCCAAGCACCCACATGGTGCCTCAGACCAGCACTCAAGCCACAGCCACCTCCACAGTCCCTGCCCGCTTACAGCTGAGACCATGGACATGACTCAGAGTAACTGAGAATATGTCAGAGACTGAGTTGTTTACTTGTTAAGTTTATCTTTGCTTAAGACACTTTACTTGGTTCATTTTGCTTATTTAATACAGTCATAAAGTTTACCTAAGAAAGTTAATAAAGGTTATCTTTGCTTAAGACAGTTAGTTTACTTGGTTCATTTTTTTTACTTAATAAAGTGTTGGTGAAAACTTTGAAAAAATGGTTAAGCCTTTGCATGCTTGTGGGATAGATAAGAATAGTTGTGGGATAGATAAAATTCCAGTGCAACCATAGTGGGACTGTATGGTCCACGTCCCAGCGATCCAGATGATTTTCTCCCCCTTTTTATAGAAAATATTGGTTGTCCACTATGGGCCTTCAACATACTCTAGACATACTGCAGACCTCCTAAATATACGAGATACATCCCAGATACAAATGTTTTGTCCATTTTGAATACTTTATATACGAGATGCATACGCTTACATCCTTTCTATTTCCGTGTTACTAACGCTGTGTAGACGTTCCATGTACCTTTTGTTTCCTCCCTCTTTCCATTTTCAGCTGCAGCGGATGTGAGTTAGGGATGGCCAGAGGATGCAGAGAGGATACAGCGGAGTTTAATGCATGATAACGGACATAGAATGTTTGTAGCCCGTATATGTCACAGATGTACATCGTACGCGGTGGGAAAGTTCATCCATTCACAAAGTTTTGTGCAGCTCAAAAGTTCTTGCACGGATGAAATCACAGTGGATGGATGCTCGATGGATAGAGCATATGAAAGACGTATGCAGTGAGTACACAACGGATGCATCGCGTTTTCCAAGGTGGCAAGCTTTTTTTTAACATTTAACATCCTCTTTACATCCGTAAGTGCAGTGGGACGCGGACCTTTAGAATCTGCCTGACTTGCCTTCTTTCCTAATGCCAGGAGGGCACCACCCTGCCCAGCAATTTCCTATAGACCATCATGCTAGGCATGAGGTTGTTCAGGCTCCAGTTCATGTTTATCCACGTTCATCAGAATTACAGAATAACTGAGTTGGAAGGGACCTTAGAGGCCTTCTAGTCCAACCCCCTGCTCAAATAGGAGACCTTATCCTATTACAGACCTCCAGTTTCTTTTTAAAAATCTCCAGTGACGGAGCACCCACAAATTCTGGGAGCAAGCTACTAATTATTCTAACAGTCAGGAAATATCTCCTTAGTTCTAGATTGGATCTCTCTTTGATAAGCTTCCATTTGTTACTTCTTATCCGGACATCAAGTACTTTGGAAAATAGGTTGACTCCCCTCCTCTCTGTGAAAGCTCCTCAAACATTTTAAGACTACTATCATGTCACCACTAGTCTTTCTCTTCATTAAGCTAGACCCAGTTTTGGGAACTGTTCATAGGTTTCCAGTCTCCTAATCATTCATGTTGCTCTTTTCCGCACTTTTTCCAAAGTCTCTTTTATATTGTGGTGAGCAAAACAGACACAGTATTCCAAGTGTGATCTTACCAATGCTGTGTAAAATCATACTAACACTTCATATAATCACTGTCCCTCTCTTGATACAGCCTAAGATTGCATTAGCTTTTGGGGGGTAAGTGCAGCACATTGCTGGTTCATTGTTAAGGTAATTCCCCATTAGGAGAATGAGTGCACACAGGGAGACATAGTGAGAGTGGTGAAGAATAACACACAAACAGCACACAGCTACACTGTACAGTCAAATGTAAGTTTTAGTTCCAGTAAACGGTTAAGTAAAGTCCAAATACAGTCCAAGTCATTCACAGTTAAAGCAGTTTTCAGTCCAGGGATAATCCAAATAACAAAATCCAGTATCAAAAACAGTTCAGTAACAGACTTACATCAAATCTGAAAATAACGATGATCAGTAACAGTCAATAAGGAATAGCAACACTCTCAGCAACAGGACAGGAACAAGCCAGGTTTCTGGCTCCATCTTATGGCTGTTTGAGGAACCACACCCAATTACAATGTTAGCATTCCCTTAAAGAGACAGTATTAAAATGTCTATCCTGGTTTATATATTTTCCAACCCAAATGTTCAGTGACTTACATTTCTAACACTCATACTTAAGTGGTTATCCACTGGTACACTTAGATTCCTCTTACAATTACTTCTGTTGAACTTGGCACCACTTATTCTGTACTGTGCATTCTTTTGGTCTGTGTAAAACCTTACTTTTCTCATCACTGAATTGTATTGGATTGGACAAGGTTCAGTGTTCAACTCTGTCAAGATACTTCTGGATTCTGAGCCTTTCTACTTAAAGTGTCAGCTATTCCTCCATTTGCTGCTGTCTGCAAATTTTAAGAGTTCCCCTTCTATCCCTATAATCTAAATCATTTATGAAGATGTTGAAGAGTACTGGGCCTAAGATATAACCTTTTGTGCATCTCCCCCTCATACCTCTCTCCATGCAGATGTAATTCCATTGAGGGCTACACATTGAGTGTGGTGGGTCAGCCAGTTACAAATCCATTTAGCGTGATGGACACATACACAAAGTAAGCTATAGTCTACTTTGTCAAATGCCTTATTGAACTCCAAGTGTACCATTTCTGCAGCACTTCTCTGGTCCACTCATTGAGTCACTTTGTGAAAGAATGCAACAAGGTTTGTCTGGCATGAGCTGTTTTTGACAAACTCATCTTGGCTTCTTGTCAAGTGGTTGTGTAGCAAGCTATAGAAATGAAATCGGAGGCACAGACACAAACTTCTAGTTTTATATAAATAAATATATATTTATATTTAGAGCAGATGAGCAAGTCAGGGACATAGGAAGATCATGAGGTAAATCATTAAAAGCATACAGAGCACACACAGAAGCAAAAAGGTGGGAAAAAAGGAAACTAACTGCCCCTTTACACCCACAGCAACCAATCATAACACAGATTGCCTCATGCAAGAGCCCGCACTCTCCAACCGATCAATTACAACTGTGTGTTCTGGCCCATTGTATACTTTACAGTTCCAGCTACGAAATTATATATCCTGGTTATAACCCTTGCTTGGAAACCCTTGCTTGCAGGGTTCACAGATCCATTGCTTGATTATCTTTTCCAGGATCTTCACAAGTATCAAGTGCTTAATGACTGGCCACTGAGGTGTTGAGCTGAAGTCCTTGAAAGGAGGCAAGGAGTGAGTGCTCTGTTTTCCCAACATGAGTTTCTTGCCTTATGGAGCAGGATGAAGTAAGGGGTAGAGGAGCCATTTTAATTAACAGAATAACAGGGTTGGAGGGGACTCAGAGCTCTTCTAGTCGAATCTCCTGATCAGGATACCCTGTACCCATGATAGTGAACCTATGGCACACGTGCCACAGGTGGCATACAGAGCCATTTGTGTGGGCACATGGGCCCAAGCAAACTTACCTGCACTGCACATGCATGTGTCTCCCAACTGATTTTTGACCTGTTTGAGGCCATTTTCACCCTCCTGGAGGCTCAAGGAAAGCCTCTGCAGCCTTGGGAGGCCAAAAAATGGGCCAGTTTTCAGATTCCCAAGGCTCCCAAGGTTTCCGTTGAACCTCTGGGAGGGTGAAAACAGCCTCCCCAGGGTCCAGAGGCCCTCCAGAGGCTGAAAATGGGCATTTCCAGAGGGCCCATTTTTCAGCCTCCTGAGACTGCAGAGGCTTCCCTCGAGCTTCCAGAAGGGTGAAAACAGCCTCAAACAGGCCAAAAATCAGTCGGTAGATGCGTGCATGTGCAGTGCAGGTACAGGTGGGAGTGTTGTGCACATATGCACGGGGGGGGGGCTGGATGCATTGTATTGTGGGTGCCGATGCATGCATGCTTTTGCCACACCACAACAAAAAAGTTTGCCATTACTGCCCTATACCATTTCAGTAAAATGACTGCCCAATTTCTTCTTAATTCATGCTGTGCAAGAACATTCTCCTGTATTATTTTTAGCCTGTTGTAATCCAATCAGATGAAGAGAATTTGCTTTAAGAAAGGAGTAGATTTTTCCCCCTTAGATAATTCTGATGGGTGGGTAGATGATGAGGGCAACCTAGCCCTGTCAATGTCTCTGGTTTCATGGCACAGTTCTCTCTCCATAGTCTGAAGCCTCCTGGTCTTTTCACTCACCATTCAATCCTGAGTGGAAACCTCTGGAAGGAACAGCTCTGGAGCAGCCAAGGAGTCTGCAGAATGATGGAAAGATGCCTAAAAGGAAAATAATACAAATGGGAAAACATCACAATCTGAACAAAAAAAAAGAGGCTTCCTGGGAATAAGGTAGAAAAGCAGAAGCCAGAAGGTATAAAGATAAAGCAAATGTTTGAGCAAATTGCAAGGCAGATTTCAGCAGAGGATGAGATTAAATGTTATTGCCAGCTTTCCTCTCTCCTTTCTTTTGAATCTGGACTGACAAAGCAAAATATTATTCTTTACCTGAAGGTCTGTTGGGATGGTTTATAGGAAGGCCTTGCCCTCCTGTGAGGGCAAGCTCTCAACGTGTTTAGAGGGCATCCTCAGTAAGAAAAAAATAGTGATTTAGCAGGCGCCAGAGAGCACCGCACAAAGAAAGCAAAGGGAACCATTTTTCTAAGCGGGAAAGTGATGTACAGTAGAGAGTTGGAGATATTTATTTCAGCTGTCCTGGGAGGAAAAAGCAAGCAATCTGGGATTTCAGAGGGATATGGAAACACCTTTCAATGTTGTCTTGCAGAGCTGTAGCAGAAGCTGGGGCTTAAAGAGCACAGAGATAATGGATACTAGATGAAAAAAGTTTTAAGATCGAAGAAACAGACAGAACTGCATTTAAATTTATAGACTGCCAAATCCCTAAAGATTCTTGGAAGCATAAAATAAAACAATGTACCATAAACAAAAAGTGGACAAATAGAAGGTCCACAAATGATTGGGAGTATAAAGCAAAATCCAGCTAATCTAATCACACTAGAACAGAACCATGATAGAATCGAGGCCCAAAGGGAGGATAGATTTCCAGAGGGTGCATGGGTGCAAACCAGTGAAAACCAGTGCTGCCAAGCCTTAGCCCTCTTCATTCTCTAGAGTGGGGCCCTGGATGTCAGGCCCCAAGAATTGAAAATAACATGTGGAATTACTTCAGAGTATTTCTATTGCTCTTCATCTATAGACAGAATCTTACCAGACTAAAACAACTATTTGCATAAAAGCATAGATAAACTCTGGGAATTGCTAGGGAGGAGCAATTTTAGCTCTTTTGCTCTCTTTCAAACTTTCCAAGCTCAGCTGCCTCTTTGCCCTCTGGGAAGCAGCACTTTCCTCCTGGGAATCCAGACTACATTCCACCACATCAATTTTGTCTCCTGGGAAGATTGAACAGACTGCACAGATTCTAAAGAAGAAGAGACCTCCTGCAGGTAATAGGAGCCAAACTGTGAAGGTGTCGGGTCTGCCATCTCCAGCCTTTTCACTTTACTGGCATCCTGCCATAAATTGTAAGGGAGGGGGAAGGAATTTTAGGTAGTACCATGTGCGCCTGGGAATGAGAAGATAAATGGCAGATGAGAGACACATTGACAAAAACCAGAGGGGCCAAATTGGAATGAACCATCCTTCAAGGACACCTTGTCTGGGAATTGAATGTGAAACTGTAGTGAGAGGTACCAAGCATTCCCAAAACATCATAAAGGACATTGGACATTGATGGTCAAAGTGGGATGGTCAAAGAAAGGGGGAAAAGTGTAACCTTTGCATTGGAATATTCAAATCTAGCTTTACTTCTGCTGAGTCCACTTAATTTTAATGAAAGAACCTATCACTCCAACTAAATGGAGTCAAGGGTTTTTCTTTGCTAATGTCTAAGTTGGGGCAGGTCTGACATTAAGCTCGGTCTGCAATAACAGTGAGGAAAGTGCATGTCTGCTCAAGAGAGCAATTAGAAGATGGAAGCTTGGGGAGAAGCTGCAGTGAAATCCCAAAATGTGGAAGATTACCCTGAATGGCTGGGAGAGGCAGAAGCAGGGGTGAAATTCTGCAGATTCGGACTAGTTTGGGAGAAGCCCTAGCTCCGAAGATCAGCTAGGAGAGAACTGTCTCATTCCGACGATTACGTGGGCCCACCCACTGCTGGACTGACCTTTATCATCCCAGCTGATCAGTTATAGAGGTGCAGATGATAGACTCAATAATTCTTCTGTAGAACTGGATCAGCAGCTCCTTGGGCAATTTGAGCTTTCTGAGTTGGCACAGAAAGAACATTCTTTGTTGTGCTTTTTTGATGNCATAGTAGAACCTAGAAATTTGAAGGTCTCTACTGTTGATACTGTGTTGTCTAGTATTGTAAGAGGTGGTAGTATAGGAAGGTTTCTTCGAAAGTCTACCACCATTTCTATGGTTTTGAGTGTGTTCAGTTCCAGATTGTTCCGGTTACACCACGAGACAAGATGTATAACCTCCTATCTGTATGCAGATTCATTGTTGTCTCGAATGAGACCAATCACTGTTGTGTTGTCAGCAAACTTCAGTATTTTGACAGATGGATCGTTTGAGATGCAGTCATTGGTATATGGGGAGAAGAGAAGTGGAGATAGCACACAGCCTTGGGGGGCCCCAGTGCTGATTTACAGGTATCAGATGTAATTCCACCTAGCTTCACCTGTGCTTCCTGTCTGTTAGGAAGTTTATGATCCACTTACAAGTGTGTTCAGGTACCGCTAGAAGCTGTCATCTTGGCCAAGAACCCTGCTTTGGGAAATTAATGCAAATCCTGTATATGGTTGCTGAATGCTGATATACCCAAGAAGATGGACAAAAACACAAATAAAGGGTCCACTTTTTTTCCAGATCACCAGTGTTACTGGTGACCAAACAGCTTGTCTCCAAACCTGATCTCAGGGGCTAAGAAAATAGCTGGCCCAAAGTCACCCAGCTGGCTTTCATGTCTAAGGTGGGACTGGAACTCACAGTCCCCTGGTTTCTCCTGGTTTCTAGCCTGGTGCTTCAACAGCTAGATCAAGCTGGCTTTCTTTAAATAATAAAAAGAGATAAAGAATAAAATATAAAGGCTTATTTTACCAGAGAGCATAACAAGCATATTTAATAAAATCCATGTTAAATAAATGTGGAGATTAGGAGACTAGCATGACTCTGGAGTATATCCTTTGGCTGACAACTTAAAATGCATGACAACTAGATTTTCTAAAATAAAAATAAAGAAATATCCCAGGAGATGATTTATAATAGAAGAAAGAATCTATGGCTCAGGGCTGAACTGTGGAGTTCCTGATGTCCTCTGAGCTTTATTCTTTGCTTGTAGATGTGCCATTACCCAATGAATTTACTACCTATTCACTATTACCCAATGTACTGATAAAGTTACCTAGTTGGGTAATGAAACATCTGCAAGAAAACAAGTTCAGGGAGCACCAAGAACTCCACTGTTGAGTTATAAATCACAAAAGGGCATCGTTCAAGACCTGTGTAATATAACTAGCTGTGTTCCAAGCCAAAGGGCAAAGAAAGCAAAAACAATTATATCTAAATCCAAAGAAAGAGAGAAATGAATATAAGTCAAACCACAAGGAACAAACAATCATGAACCTTGGACCCAAGGCAAAGCTAGCACTTAACAAAAGGATGAGAAAAAGCATCTAACAAAAAGAGATGACTTTAAGCTAGCTAGGACAAGGTACTAAATCTAGCATAAGATCACAGAGCATATCAAGCTAGCCACTCACAGAAACACCTAAAAATAGTCTCATAAGAAGGCAAAGCTAGGGCAAATGAACAATTGTGCCCATTAGAAACTGTACTATCAGTATTATAACTCATATCTCTAAGAGCAGGAGCTTCTAACAACTAGATGGGCAGTCTAGTGTGTTATCCAACACTCTAGTGCCTTGCTTTGAAGGCAAGACTGTTCAGCAACTATGGAATGTGTAGACATCTTACCTCACAAATTGCTCACATAGAGAAACAAAATTTAAAGAATACTCAATATTTTCATTTTCATAAATTCTTTTATTTTATGTTTTACTCTGCTCTGAATGAATCAGTGCTCTTTTCATGGAACCTTCTATTCAGCATGTCAGCTCTGAAACTGACCTGGCTGTGGCCATTTTGGGGCTTCAGTGTTGCCACAACTGGAGCTGTGGAAAAGAAAGAGGGAGTAGAGATAGGTTTAATATGGACATGAAAGAGCAATTTAGAAACAAATTAAATCTTCATATACTGTACTGGGGTCAAGCCTTGTGGCTCCCCTACTGCTATGGATGCTATTTTTCTGTGAACTCTTCTATTGCTGTGCTTGGTGATCAAGTACTGATTTCCTAATTTTCAACCAAAATGACAATCCTACTTAATTGGACACAATAATTTCATTTTTCCAAAGTGTGCATCTTCACCTATGTGTTGGTCAGACTGTGTCATGAGGAAAAAGGTGCAGTTCAGTGATAGAGTCATTTTTTGAATATTGAAAAATTAGATTTAATTCCCAAGTTCCCCTTGCAGAGTTTGAAATATTCTGGTTCATAATTTGGGGTAGATGCTGCAGGTCAGTGTCTCCATTGAGTAGATCAACTTGCATCTGATTCACTATGATGCAATTCCCATGTTCTTATTCTGTTTGAAGATCAGACTTTTTTCCCCTGACCAATCATATTTATATATCAAATTATGACAAAAAGGCATTGATGGGGAGAAAAAAGAACTTGAAGTGCACAAATTAAAAAATAGAACAAGCACATTTTAATAATTTGTGCTTTGAGTGCAATTTACATTATAGATTTGCTCTGAAAAGCACTGCATATGTTGCTGGTGGAGTATACAGCATGGTTTTATTGGCAGTAGTATTATTTAACTATTTCTAATTCATTCTGTAGCTTAGGCTGTGATAAAGTCAATAATAAGATTTAAGAATGATTGTTTAGAAAAGAATGGAGACTTCCGGTGGCAGGCAAGGACGAGTAGAGAGGCTGAGATCTGCTCCTGATTTCAGTCAATCCTTTTCTATGTTTGGTGTGACCCTTTGAGGTGCTCGAACCCGGAGAGGTTCGTGTTGGTGTGGGGAGTACTTTAGCTGCTGTGTGGGGAAGGCAACCCCCCAGCAGCGAAGAGA